>APFE030949868.1:0-50000 GCA_000404065.3 Pinus taeda | reverse complement strand
TCTTCTTCTTTCCTTGAGGGCGTATCGTCAGGAAAATAAATTTTCCAGTTTTGGAAATGAGCTTACTGCATTGTTTTGCAGTAATCAAAGAGATGGCAGTAGGCGATGCTACCTCTGGTATCCTGTACAACTGATTTGCCAATGTAATAATAACAGCACGGGGCCTTGATTCATACACAGCATGTCGCTTCCACAAGTATGGTTGTCCTAATAATACATCACAAACTTCAAGGGGCGCAATGTCACACAATACCTCATATGTGAAGGGCTTGATGTTGTATGGAAGGCGACATTGTTGGCTCACGCGAAGATCCCGTCCTTGGTGCAGCCACCCGATGGTGTATGGTTGTGGATGTGTTATGCTTGGTAATCCCAGTCGCTTCACGACCTCTGCCGAAATGAGGTTTTTTTGGCTCCCGCTATCAATAAGAACTGTAGCAGGTAGCCCTTTATCCACATCTAGGAGTGGAAGAGACGTTCTTCCTCCTTTGGATCTTCGGGTTCCTCCTTCTGGATCTTCGTGGTGGCAACGGTGGTGTTGGGCTTTGCATCAATAATCTGAGTCCCTTTGTCATTCCCCTTATCGGGTTTTGACTCAGAGTCAGAACATGCATCTGATTCTGAAACTTTTAGCTCGGCCACTAGTGACTGCTTGGCCCGACAATCACTTGTGTTGTGACTGGAGCTCTTCTGGAACTCACACCACTTTCCTGTCTCCTTTTTTGGCTTCATGGCATTGTTCTTTGCTTGCAGCTTTGGTGGGTTGTCTTGGGCCGCCCTGCTTTGGCTTTGTCCTTTGTTCTGCAGTTTGGGGGCACCTTTCCCTTGTTTCGAATTCGCAGACCCAAAGTCTTGCTTCTTCTATGTAAACTTTTGCTCGACCTTGACGGCATATCGGTATTCAGGAATTCTATTTCTTCCTGGATGTACTTATGCAGGCAACCACGATATTTGAGTACCAAATGCTGCTCTGTATCCTTGATACCCAACTTTGTGCGAAGGGTATGGAAAATATTGGTAAACTCTGGTACGTCTTGGTCCCTTCCCTACAGCAGTGTGGTCCACTTTATGTATTGATCCTCATAGCTTCCGATAAGGTAGTACTGCTCCTTAATGACATCTCGAAATGAATTCCAAGTCGGTGCGACTGAAAATAGTGAGCTTGTACTTTCATCCTTCTGCTCGCAATAGGTTTCCCACCAATCCTTGACATGGGGGGCTGCTTTGGGAAGAGTGAAAATAATCTTTTCCCGACTGGAAAAATCATGAACAGAAAAATAACCCTCTAGCACATTTAACCATTTATCGACGGCATCTACGCCTATCTGACCCTCGAATATGGGGATTTCAAAATTAACTTGTACCTTAAATTGTGTGGCATTTCCAGAGTTGTTGTTGGAAGTCGATGCGTCGCCCCTGGGTAGCTGCTGAAGGATCTGGGCAAAGTTGTCCATTATCGCGTTCCTTTGTTGCTCGAGGGCTTCTTCGAGCAAGATTTTGATAGGATCTCTTACCCCCTCGTCTTTCTTTTCATCCGCCATGGTAGGCCGTCAGGATTTGCAAGGCTAGTCTTGCAAAGATTCGACCAGTTCAAGCCCTAACTCCTTATATCTCGACGTCGTTGGGGACATGCAAAGAAAAACATAGAAGAAAAGAAGACTGCTCTGATACCACTGATCCGGATTTAAACAGGAACGCAACAAATTATAGAGATAACCATAAACACAGAGATGCAGCAGAAATAATACTTCATTTCATTAATGTAAAATACTGAAATATGCTAACAAACAGGAATGGAAATAAACCAGCTAGGGCGATGGTAGCTTATCTCTGAGAAGAGATGTGGCGGCTACATGTCTTTGAATTGTCTTATAATGAAGCTCAAGGGCCTTTTTATTATTGAACAATAAGAGAAAACCCTAAACAACCAAAACCCTAACCCGACGAGATGTAACACCAAGAGTTTGTGGGCCCCGCAGGGGTGAGTTGGACAGCCAACTTCTCGGGGTCGTGAATTGGTCACTAACCCGATGAGATGTAACACCAAGAGTTTGTGGGCCCCGCAGGGGTGAGTTGGACAGCCAACTTCTCGGGGTCGTGAATTGGTCATATTATCTCCGTTTGACGCGCATGATAGCCCATTGGAAAGATCTCTCCGAGGACTACAACAAAAAAGACAATTTTAGATACAAAAATCGTTGGCGGTAGATTTCCAAAAAAACGTCGTTTAGGGCCTCAAAATGGCTCCGGAAGTTTAGGACCTGAAAAAGTGCTAAAAATAGTAAATTATGCTATAATTAAGGAAACTGAAAAACTGAAAGAAGCACTGGTGGGGATTGAAGTGGAATTAGAAGGTAGCCACTAATATCCACCTGGATCAATTTGTGAATCTGAAGTAAGGGAAAGGTGCCCCCAAACTGCAGAACAAAGGACAAAGCCAAGGCGGGGCGGCCGGGGAAAACCCACAAAAGCCGCAAGAAAATAAAAACATCGTGAAGCCAAAAAAGGACATGGGAAAGTGGTGTGAGTTCCATAAGAGCTCCATTCACAACACAAGTGAGTGTCAGGCCAAGCAGTCACTAGTGGCTGAGCTGAAGGCTTTGGAATCAGATGGATGTTCCAACTCTGAGTCAGAACCTGACAAGGGGAATGACAAAGGGAAAAAGATTATCGATGCAGAGCCCAACGCCATTATTGCCACCATGAAGATCCATAAAGAGGAACTCAAAGATCCAGAGGAAGAAGAGTGCCTCTTCGACTCCCAGATGTGGGTAAAGGGTTCCCCAGTACAGTTCATTGTCGACATTAAGATCCAAAAGAACCTCATTTTGGTAGAGGTCATGAAGCGGTTGGGCTTCCTGACCACAACACACCCATAACCGTACACCATCGGGTGGCTTCACCAAGAATGGGATCTTCGCGTGAGCCAGCAGTGTCGTCTTCCATACAGCATCAAGTCCTTCATGGATGAGGCATTACGTGACATTGCTCCCCTTGATGTTTGTGATGTATTATTAGGTCAGGCATACTTGTGGAAGCAAAATTTTGTGTATGAGTCAAGGTCTCACGCTGTTATTTTTACTTTGGGAAATAAGTTGTATAAGATACTGGAGGTAGCACCGCCTACAACCATCTCTTTGGTTATTGCAAAACAATACAGTAAGCTTATTTCCAGAACCAGGAAATTTGTTTTCCGAATGATCCGCCCTTAGGGAAAGAAAAAGACAGTGGCCATGACCTCGAGACAGGGCCCCTTCGCACGGCAACAACAGATGGGAAAGGTTGTGGAGGAGTACAAGGACATATTCACCTTCGCCGTAGGGGAGCCTCTACACTGTTAGATCAAGCACTCCATCAATCTGACCCGAGGTGCGTCGTTGCCCAATGGACCAATCTATCGGCGATCCGTTCTGGAGAATGATGAAATCAAGAGGCAGATTCAAGAGTTGCTGCAGAAAGGTCACATCTGCCCGAGTTCATCACCTTGTGGGAGCCTGATCATGTAGGTACAGAAGAAGGATGGGACTTGGAGGCTCTGTATTGACTATCGGACATTGAACAAGATCACTGTTAGGAATCGGTACTCGATCCCACGCCTTAATGACCTTCTAGACCAATTCAAGGGGGGAAATATTTCAACAAGATGGACTTGAAGTTCGGATATCACCAAGTACCAATCAAACCCTCCGATGTCTGGAAGACTACCTTCAAAGCCAAGGAGGGCCTTTTCGAATGGTTGGTTATGCATTTCAGGTTGACAAATGCTCCTACAACCTTCATGAGGCTAATGGATGACATATTTCAGACATTCACCAACTCATTTGTAGTGTTATACTTGGATGACATCCTGATCTTTAGCAAGAGTTCGGAAGAGCACCTCCACCACAACCAATAGGTTATCCAAACACTACAGCAACACAAGTTGTGTGCCAATTTGGAGAAATGCACTTTTGGCATGACCTAGATTTTGTATATGGGATACATTATTAATGAACGGGGGGTGCATGTGGATCCAGCCAAGATCTAATTCATTCAGGTTTGGTGAGCCCCAACCACTCTGACAGAGCTCTGCAGCTTTCTTGTTCTTGCCAATTTCTACCGCAAGTTTGTGTTGGGATTCTCTCATATCACTTGGCCCTTGAGTCAATTCACTAAGGGAGGAGCAAAAGCAAAATTCTTTTGGTCTGAATCTCAATAGAAGGAATTCACAGAGTCGAAACATCGCCTCTTCTCTGCACCGGTGCTCACTTTACCAGACTTGCAACAACCATTTGAGATCAAGACAGATGCCTTTGACTATACTATTGGGGCAGTCCTTACTCAACAGGGGCATCCAGTGGCATATCACAGTGAGACACTTCCAGACATAATCTGAAAGTATCCCACTTTGACAAAGAGATGTATTCCATTATGCATGCCTATTGAAAATGGAAGCATTACATCTTGGGGAAGGAAATGATCATCCACACAGACATCTGACTCCTGTAGTTCATATAGACGCAAGGGAAGTAGCAGAATGATCGCCATCAAAAGTGGTCCACATACCTACAATAGTTCCATTTGAATATCAAGTATAAGAAGGGCAGCACCAATAATGCTGTAGACTGCCTCAATTGACTACCGATAATGGTATTAACCACTGTGCTCAACTCTTGTGGGCACGAGACTTCTGATTCGCCACTTCTCTACACAAGCGACCCAGAATTCAGCCACACATACTAGAGGCTCTTAGAGGGTCAGCAAGTTCCAGATTTTCACCTCCAAGATGCCATGTTATGCCACCTGGGGAGCCTTTGTGTTCCTTCAAGCGAGTGAGCCAAGATTATTTGGGAAGCGCACTACAGTTGGGCCGCTAGGCATTTCAGGGTCAAGAAAATAGTGGCAGTACTACAGAAGTATTTCTATTGGCCGAATTTTCAACAAGATGTCAAGAAGTACATCAGATCCTACACTACCTTCGCCATTCCCAAAATGACCATCAAGAAGAAAGGCCTTCGTACTCTATTGCCTACCCCTATTCAGCCTTGGGAATCCATCTCCATGGATTACATGTCGGGCCTTCCTTCTACTAGCATGGCAACGACTGTGTTTTTGTGGCCCTCAACAGATTCTCGAAGATGGTCATTATGGCGGCCTGTAAGAAGAATATCACAGCAACATCCACAGCTAAATTCTTCTTTTAATGAGTGTGGGTCTATCATCTCAGATCCATGACATTTTGGAGAAATCAAATGCCAAGTACAATAGCGACATGATCAACATCGGTTGCCACACAAGTTTTAGGTGGGTGACAAAGTCTAGTTGCATCTGCAGAAGGAACACCTTACTTAGAGCCTATCAGAAACTCAAACCACTATGATATGGTCCTTACACAATTACCAAGGATGGAGACAAAGCATTTGATCTCAGCATTCCCCCGTTCCTTGGCCTCCACCTAGTATTCAATGTGGATCGCCTTCGACCATACTTCCCACCATTGTTGGACACATCAAACATTGCAGAACAACCCACACCTATAGAGTTAAATCCATATTGCATGGAACAAGCCACAACTGGTTGAATCATGGACACACAGATCAAGAACACTCGACATCAAAGGATCCAACTATATCTGGTTTTCAAAGCAGGCCCAATCCTTCACCACGGCAAGTGGCTCACCAAGGACCAAGTTTAGCAGAAGTTTCCTCATCTCATGGAGGAACTCAACACAATGGCGACCATTGCTTGCTAAGGGGGGGAGGAATGATCCAGGTGGATATTGGTGGCCACTCGCCTATTCCACTTGGACCCCCACCATTGTTTGTTTCAACTTTTCAATTTCCTTATTTGTAGCACAATTTACTATTTTTGGCAATTTTTCGAGTCCTGAAATTCCAGATCCATCTTGAGGCCCTAAATGACGTTTTTTTGTTGAAAACTGGGAGAAACATGGGTCATCAAACTATGTTTGTCATTCAAAAGTTGTAGTCCTTGGATAGATATTTATAACGAGGTATTGTTCGTGTCAAACAAAGATCGTATGCCAAATTTACAACCCCGGGAAGTTGATGTACCAATTTACCAATACCAAACGGGGCCCATAGTTTGGCGCTTCATCTCCTAGGGTTAGGTTTTTGGATGTTTAGGGTTTTCCATTTTTTCTCAATGATAAATAGGCCTTTGAGCCTCATTGTAAAACAGTTCAGAGGCATGTAGCTGCCACATGTCTTCTTAGAGATAAGCTACCATCGCCCGAGCTAGTCTCATTTCCATTCTGTTTGTAAGCATATTTTAGTGTTTAATATTAATGAAATGAAGCGTTATTTCTACTGCATCTTTGTATTTATGGTTATATTTGTAATTTGTTGCATTCTTGTTTAAATCTGGATCAATGATCAACGACAACTATTGTCTGAGCAGATAGCCATTTCAAGTTCCAAATGATGGAGGTGCCTTTTCTCAAATTCCTTTATCCTAATCTTGTAGTTTTCATTTAGGATGTTGTACAGCATTAGCCTTCAAACCTAGTTACTCGAATGTCATTCTCTTTAGCCATGTTCAGCTACTCAAATGCTCTTCATGAAACCTGTTGCTAGATCCCCTATATCTGCAGCTTAGACAGACATAGCCCCTACTATAATCATAGAAACTTGGCCTCATTTAAGGATCTCTTACCCCACACATGTGGTACTTCATGTTCTGTCTTATGTTGACTTCAAATGGGTGCTCTTTCACCAACCTCTGATGCCATGTTGATTTTTTGTAATAGAAAGTGATCTTCTAATTTGACAATTACTTTCCCATGATCGTTTAATCAAGTTAACTTATGTTACATGTATCATTAAGCAATTATGCAAAGAAAATCCTCAACAATAATAAAATGATAATAGTAGGATCATAATGAAAAAACCAAGCCATAAAGAGACAACACGTTTACCATGAGAAAACCCAACCTTCCAAAAAACCCAAGAAACTTATCTTCTAAGGAGAAATTGTCAATGTTCCACCAAGCTTTTGGGATGGGGAGAGGTGAATGCGGGGAGACGCACAAGGGTGATATGTGGGAGTACCCTCAAATTTTAGGGAAATTTAAGGGGTACTGGTGGACTTCAGGGTATATAATTATTTTTATTTTCTTAATATAAATATTTCAAAATCATATTCAATAATGAAAGCATAAATACAATGATACATACATAATTGAATTAAAAAATGAAATACATTGATTCATACTCATCATCCTTACTAATACATACATGATTCATCCATAGACCACGAGATTCAATAATGAAATACTTTGATCCATATTCATCATTCATCTTTCTAGATTCTAAATTGATTTAAAATTAAAAATTCATCATTCATCTTTCTAGATTCTAAATTGATTTAAAATTAAAATTCATCATTCATCATTCTAAAATCTAATTAGTACTAAGCAATATAGACTATAGTAGATACTGAAATCTAAAGACTGGAATAGGAAATTGATACAACTAAAGCTCAAAAACAGTGGAGTGATGAGTCAAAAAGTCACTCTAAAGTACACAGAGGGCTGGGTGCTCTTGATTAAATACTAATTCCATACCCTTGTACATGACAAAAGCAACGGAAACAATGCTATCCATCAAATCCCGAATTCCTGAAAAAATGTTAAGTCTGTTGGATTTTGAGTGAGATCTAAAATTCTACTTTCTCCATATGAAATCCAATGAGTTTGGAACCACTCTCAAACATCCTAAGTCATTTCATGGTAATGTTAAAAATTTAAGTGAAAGGATGAAAATGAAAGATAAAGGGGAATGTCACTTTCACTTTAAGAATTTAACATTACCATAATTTCATAACATTAGTAGGGCAATATGGTCAAATACTAGGTTTTTCTTGTCATAAATCATTGTTTACACGCAAAATTAGGGGCGATGCATAACCCATTTTGAGTGGGGGCTCCCAAGCATCCCCCTTTAGGGGAGTTGCGTCCCCCACATTGGGGAAACCCCTCTGCATCTCCCTACGTCTCCCCAAAAGGGGGACATGGGGAAACTTTTCCCTAGTCCCCCTGTCCCAGGTGGGTGGGATGCGAGGGGTGTGCGCACCCAACCCCGGGGAATGCATCCCCGTGGAACACTGTAAATTGTTCTTCAACAATAATTGCAATTCCAAGAATATTTTAGAAATTTGTGCCAAAAACCAAGTTCAAGATACGAGTCAAACCTGCTCACATAGAAAGTAGTCAATGTTGGTCAAACCCTCCAAAAAAATTAGAAAAATTAAAGTTGCTCTATGTTGTTCAACTGTTCTGAAATTAGGAATGAGGTCAACTCGAACCTATGGTCAAAGAGTCCACATTCAATTGCAGTCAACTAAGATTGACTGTGGCCTTCTTCTATGGTTAAATTCTGCTTCTTCTGCGGTCAAATTATCCTCTTCTTTTGCGGTCAAAGTTAGCGTTTTTCTATGGTCAATATGGGTCAAACTTTCGGTCAAGCACATCCAAATATTTGGTCAAATAGAGCATTTCAAATTTGGTCAAATGGCAGCTCTAGCAACTCGCTAAAACTTTAGATTATCCTTTCTTGACTTCATACATGTGGATAAGTAAATAGAAGAGATGTGATGTGATGGTAATTAGTGCAAATGTGGAGATTGACTTGTGTATTTATATTGGTCAAATGAGTGGGTTTTGACTAAGGGTCACACCCTTTCATAGTAGCGATGACTTAATGATTTGGAGCCTACATGAACCCCAAAAATTACAATTTTATTTTTATTTTTCATAATTCTCTTTGGCCAATTTGGTAGGCCTATTTGACATGCAGGGATACCTCTTGATGCTACACAAAAATCAACAAAACAAAATGCATAAGTTAATGATGAAATTAGAGTTGGATGAAGATGAAAACATGATAAACATATAGATCTAACACAATAAAAGTTAAAAACACACACACACACATATATAATATATATATATATATATATATATATATATATTATATATATATATATATATATATATATATAACATGAAAAACCTTCAAAACGTATAGATCTAACCATATAAATCAAGTATGCAGTGATTAAACCCATAGGTTGCAAACTAAACAACCAAAGTGAAGTATTTTTTTTTTATTTTTTATTACATTATACTTTTTGAGTGTTTTTTTTAATTAATTAAATTTTGTTTTATCTTTTGTACAATAACTATAATTAAGGTTTAGGGGATTTCAAATATTTGGATCACAAAGAAATGAAAATGGGGTGATGACTGTGATTCTTAGGATTTGGTTAGGGGGGTGGTCTTATTTAGGATGACATCCAAGTGCAACAAGGTGAACTCAAAGGGGTTGCCTAGCAAGAACAAAGAGTCCTTGAACATTTGTCGTCAATGTAATACCTCTCATTCTTTAATGATAAGAGGAAGCTAGATGGAGACTTCATTTCAAAATGTCCTTGTAGTGGAGCATGTTGTCCTTCTATGACCCTAGTTACAACTCTGTCTTCTAGGAACATCTAATCTAACCTAAATTAGATCTTTCTTACAGGTTTGCTAGAGGATAGAGCTGCAACTAGGTCTGAAAATGGGCACCATGCTCCATTAAAATGACATTTCAAGGTGAGATCTTTACATAGTTTCCTTTAATGATTGAAGGGTAAGCAGTATTGCATTAAGGTCATATGTTCAAGGACTTTTCCCTCTTGTTATGCACACATTTTGATTTCACCTGGTTGCATTTAGATGTGATCCTAAACAAGACCATCCCCTCAACTAGATCTTAAAAATCCTAGTCACTTTAGTAATGCTTGAAGGGAAATCTTTTAGGAGTAGTTAACATTACCCTATCTTAAATCCTAATATCATTGTAAAGTACATGTGTGACCCCATAACTCTTAGGCATCAACCTATCTTTTCTCCAACCATCCAAAAAACATAAAATTTCTTCAACCTTTTACCCCCTTTTGTTTCTTTGTGATCTAGATGTTTGAAATCCTTTGATCCTTGATTACGGTCATTGATCGTAGATCTTATTATTGCTAGTAAATTTCCCGTTTATCTATTGCTTTTAGCATAACTAATGTTTTATATGAGTTTACTGCAAAATCTTAATCCAATCCTAATTTCATCATTAACTCAAGCACTTTGTTATACATTTGTTTGGAAACACATGATCGATTTGTCTCATATAAATTCACACACAATAAGCTTGTGCTAAGCGTTGTAATATGCCTTTGCTTTACATCTTTAAAGGGGTTTAATCAATGTTGAATCAATGTAAACAACTTACAAAATAAGTGGTGCAACCTATCTCTTTTTCTCGACATCTAGTGTTTATATTTATAATTTTATATGTTGTTGTTTTGTTTCATATTTATTCATGGACAATGAGCTATTGGATCTTGTTGGAGTGTTTGTTTGATGAGGGTATTGCACACAATATCTACACATTTGTTGGCCCTAAAGCATACATGGAGAGGGAATGCTCAACTAAAGGTATTCCCTAGGTATATGGTTCATTACTTGATCTGATATGCATTGAGATGGTCTATTTTCTTCTCAAGGAACATATCCCTAGTGTGCATATCTTTGAGAATATGCCATGCCATTTAAAGGGTTGAGATGCGACTCATAATTGATCACTTGGTCTATTGATGGTTGACTAGACATTTGATTGCATTCCCACATGCCTTGGCACATGTTTTGAGGAGCATTGCCTTATGTGCTTATATTTCTAGAGCACCCTATTCTTTGGCCCATGGTATTGAAGCAGTTTTGTGATAGTAACACATTTATTCCACCTCTTTTCCAAAGAATGCTTACCTTATTTCCATTTTTCGGAGGAGATGTGCACATGGTTCTGTTAGCCTCCTGCTGCAGCAGGTTACTCATCTTTCATGATTGACATTTTTACATGCCAAATATGTCATACTTTGCATGCTACAATGTTCCATATTTGCTATAGAGGCCAAAGAAGGATGCCATGAGAGTGTGCTAGTCTAAATGCCACTGTTGTGTTCCAATTTTGATGTGCTACTCCATTTTTGAAGAATTTTAGTTAAAGGGAGGTCCAAACAGTTTAATCTTGGTCTCCCTAGGTTTCAATTTCCTGTTGTAGAATATAGAGAATCATTATCTATCCAAACAGCTTAATCTTGGAAGATTCTTAGACAGGTAGAGAAGCAAGGGTGCTCAACAGCGTAATCTAAGCCCTTGGACGAAATAAGTGTAGATGTAGATAGGAGGACAGTAAAAATAAAAGAAAAGTTGAAAAGCTGGGTTTGCTAGTTCAAGTGCACCCAAACCAAAAGAAGAAAAAATGCTAGGTAAGTAGGCTGGGTAGGTAGTTTTGAGGTTGCAGAATGTTGATTTGTGATCATTTTCATGTTTTCAAGTGTCATATCTATTTAGGTCACAATTATCAGGCAGTTTTCATATGGAGGAGCTCAAGCAAGGCATGACTAACTTCCCCCTTCTTCCTCATTCCCTAAATCACTCACTAATTTCCTTGAAGAGGTCAAGATCTGCTTGATACCTCTTAGTTTCATCATTTTCCATATCATTTGCCTTGGTAAAGACCTGCTTTACTCAAGGAATGTTCATACTTCCTCTATAAGTTCTATCTCCCCTTTATAGCCTAAGAGTTATACACTTAACGCTTTCTTGTCACAATTCATATTAACTACTAACTCTAATATGTAACTCCCTATCTATCTCCCCTTCCCATACTAAAACTATGTTAATAACTCCCCTATATACTTATCCCCTCCCACTGGTTGAAAAATAACCATAAATATACTTGGGAATTGCTAAGTTTGCCTGAAACTTAGCAAGAACCCTCATCTTGCCTTTCTAAACATCTTTCAATGCATTAGGACTCATTCCTATGCATGAAATCCCTCTTTTAGGCCTTGATTCCACCTTTCTAAGGCATAAAAGCCCCTTATAATGCTTTCAGACTCCTTCCTTCAAAACCCATGTTCCGCCCTTATCCTAAAGTCCCACATTTAAATATTTAACCCCGCACATTTAACCCCAAAACCCACTTTTCTAAAGTTTCCCCCCCCCACCGAATTAAAAAATTAAATAATGGCGCGCAAGCCCCATCCCTATCCCTTCGTCGCCTTATCTGTCCCGCTAGCTGTCAGATCTGCCGCGCCCGAGATCTACGGTGGGCGGGTCTTTTCCCACCTCGATATGCCGTGGGTTAGCGTCCGGGAGATGGGCGGTTTTCCCGTCGCACTCCTGCCACGCGTCACCCTCCCGGCTGTGGCGGAGCCCCCTCCTCTGAAACCGCTTATGTGCAAAAGCGGTGCCCCACAAACTAGAAACCACCATCCCCTGCATGACGTCGACCCCACGTCACTATGCCACATCATCAACCTGTGTCGGCCTCCTGCCACCATATCCAATGCCACATCACTACCACCATACTGCCACGTCATCACCTTGTCGTACTGCCACATCACCCCGCTGACGTCACCTCCGTATTGGGGCCCACTGCTAACGTCATCCGTCGTACCGCTGACATCATGCTGACGTCACCCACCAGAAAAGCGCGCAATTGTGAATTCGCTGCTTAGGAAGCCCGGATTCAAAATTTGAGGCTTAGCGCTAATCGCGCATCGCTACGGGAAATAGGCCAAAATGGGGAATCTGTTTTTTAGCAGTCGTTTTTGCCTCGAAAGGATAGAAAAAGGGCAATTTAGTAGTTTAAAAGAGTATCAGAAGCAGAAAGGAGCCAGATTGCATGTCAAAGAGTATCAATGTTGCGGCAAAGTGTATCAGCGAAGATTTTCTCAGTGCTCGAAGCTGATAAAACATTAAAGAGCCACCAGCAAATCAAAGAAACAGTAAAAGCCATTTAAAGCCTCTCAAATCACAGTTACTGCACATCAAAGTCACATGAGATCAGTGGACCAAAGCTCAAAGCACAGTTATTGCAGAAGCATTGTATCGAGTCACCAAGGACACCATATTAACTCATTTTGATTCAACTGCCTCCGCCGTCGCTCAATAGATATTTACTTGCATTTAATTTCAACACAAGTTTAGGTTTAAAAAGCTTTTTCCCGCAGACCTGTTTAGGTCAGCTGTAATAAATACTCTTAGATATTTTCACTATAAAGAGAGCCCTGAACAATGTAATGAGGGTTGTTGCTTGGTTGGTCAGTTGGTTTTGCAAAGAACTCCAAGAGAGAGTCGCTCTATATCTGATATGTTTTACATAATCAAAAGATTGCTGAAAGCTTGGAGAATGGACTGTCTGATGTGTTGTTAATGTTTTTGAAGAGTGAATGAGGGAAAGCTTATGCTGTTTTATGGATCAATAAGTATTATTTACCTCTGTTATTTCAATTTCACATATGCTTAAGTCACGGAACAAAAGTCTGGTTTAGAATTTGCTTACCTGCACTCTATGCTCAATTTATGTGGCTTCTTAATGTTTTCCTCTTGATTTAGGCATAAATATGGATTCCTTCTGGCTCATATTTGCTCTATTTCACATATGAATAACTGTTATCTGGGAATTCTTAGCTGCTCACAGGTAGGGCTTGTTTATCTTCCCCCTGCTAACCTGATTGAGAGATTCTTTGTTGCCTCTCATTCCTTAGCCTTCAATCCATCTCCATTTACCTAGAGTATTGTTTCATGAGTAGCTACCTTGCCCCTCTTTCCTCTTGTGACCAAGAAAACGCACCAGCAGCCTTACTCCACGACTCCACACCCAATGGTTTGAAACTTATCACACTATGCATTGCCTCTCTACTTGAAAGCATCCTCCTTCCACCCAAACACAAACAAACAAAACCCCTTGAACCCAATAACTAGCCTAAAATCATCATCAACAAAGCTAAATCATTAAGAGAGAGCCCTCTCTGATTGCAGGTGGGCTAGAACCTGTAGTCCAAAGATTGGTTTGTGGTTACCTTGGTCGTATCCCTTCAGGAGCTTAGGGACAACCTAAGTGTTAACAGGTTCTAGGCTCTTTGCACCCTTCTCTAGAGATCCCACCTTCTTTGTAGGGTTTTTGTAGTTGGTTTGGTTTAACGTACATGGACTAATATACTTTTCACATTTATTGAGGTTGCCCACATTGGGGAGGTTAATGTAACAACCAAACGATGCTTCTTTCATCATGGCAGTTTTGCACATTTAGGAGGTATAGCTACTTTGGCACATTTATCTAAGGTGCCTACATTTGGAGAAATGTTTTAGTATTTTTGTGGTCACAAAGCCTCCTGCTTGCTTATAAGTGCTCATTTTGTTTGGGAGGTTGTTATTGTTGAAGAAAGTGTAACTAGGTTCAGTATCTACAAATATAGTTTTTATCTTTGTACTTGTCAAGAAAAAGAAATATTATTTTAGTAAATTATAAGAATAGTTTCTTGCTTATTTAATAAGTCTAAAAAAGTCAAAGAGTCAAAGTCTTGTATAAGGAGCTATTCTTGAGCATAGGTGTAATGTATACAAGTCTACAAAATGCCTAGATTAGCCCTCCAAGACAAGCACAATCCCCTTGATGAAGTTGGCCAATAAAACAAAGTAAAATCAGTCATGTCAGTTTGCATAAATGACACACCTCTTCAATGGTTCAAGTCTGCTTATTATGGAAAACAAAACTACTATATATACCCTATAGGATCTATGGAAAAGAAGACATCGATTTCCTCTCTAATTTTCATGGGTACAACTACAAGATCTCGGGTTTCTCTGAAGTTTTCAATAAAATCAAAGTAAGCATAAAGACCTTGCAATCTCAGTTCTTCAGATGGTAATATAATAAGGATCTCATAGTAGGAAGAGAGCAAACTTACTGTCGGCATACTAGATAGACGTAACATATCTATGATGACATGGAACCCCGAAAGGATCCCATGCTTATCGGTGGGGCAATGGAGTTGCATGAAGACCTATCTTATAAAAAAATCCTATGCATCGATACTATTGGATGGAAGGAAGACCTAATCGTGGTAGGCCCCTATTGGCACTCTTAGATCACACCTTATTGTGATTGGGTGTGGGGAGGGCATCTTGACTGAGATAGTATCTCAGACTGTCCCTCATGGACCAATCGAAGGTGGAGAGGGAAGAGGAAGGCCCATTGGATCCACGTTGTGATGCCCCTTCCCCGTGATGTCATCAGAAAAGGTGGCAGGGTACCACAGTCCTCTTGGATCGTCAAATTTGGCAAATGGGATGTGGACCACTAGATGTGGGGGTTAAAACCATGAGTCATGATTCCTATTATGTTGGTCCCAGCCTTGAATTATCAAACGTGTAAGTCGTAGCAGTGCAAACTGCAAATCAAGGTGCTGAGAGAGGAGATTCGTTGGATCAATGGACGTGTGTCTAACCATGAGGGGTGACGTGGATGTATGGACCATCGAGTCTAGGTGGAGGGTTAATATAATTAAGATTAGAAAATAAATTATTATGAATTAAGTATACAAGTATAAATAATAATAAAGCTCATTAAGCATAATCAAAGGGAAAAAATGCACACACACACACACACACATATATATATATATTATTTAATATCCCATTCCTAAAACTGTACCAGAGGAGTTGGATCCTCAATGGCACCCTGTTCCACCGGAAAGTGATAGGATGGGGGTTGTTACAAACATTGACCCACTCATTGATATAAACAATGATTCACTTTTTGATACACAATGAAATTCAATACGTAGAAATATGTGATATTTATATCTTTGTAGAAATTCCACGGAAGCTTGAAAATACTCGTACAATTAAATACTTTGGAGGTCCAAAGCCAACAGAGTCTCTTGTAATTTGAGCTAATCAACCAGATGTTGTGAGGTCTTGCAATCGAGACTTCTATCTTCGTTAACAAGAGCCGCCTTCAAAAGTTTGAAGAATTTTGTATTAGCTATGGATTTGAAAAGCCATAGTACAAGTAAAAGTGATTCAAGTATCCCATCAAGATAGGATGTGATGAAAGAAGCCCATGGATACTGGAGCACAAGCATGTCGATTTATTCCCTGCATAATCATTACATAATCTATCATGTAATTATCCATTTCCTCCTTTGTATTGGGAGAGACAAGAGTGATTTCTCTTTAGATTTCGCCATGTTATATTTATCATGAGTGTTAATCTCTTCTAAGATTGATCAAGCCTGACACGTTGCTGTTGGGTGTGGAGCCTGATTATCTTCTATATTCAAAAGTACCACCACATTGGACCCAGTTCAAAATGGGGGCGGCAACGCCGCCCGTAAAATATTCGCTGCAAGGGGGGGCGCCCCCCCCTGGCAGGGGGTTTCGGGGGCAGCGCCCCCGAAGCTAAAAATAGCTGTAAAATTGCCTTGTAAAAGTATAGTAATTTCTAGTCAATTTGGGTCGTTCATTAGGTGGATGATCTGACGATAGAACTTATGTTTAGTTTAGGGTTTTTTGCCCTAGAAGGCAACCCCCTCTCTTTGTATGAGGGTATTGTATTTGAGGCGACGATATAGATGTGTATTCAGTGTGAGCGAGAAACAAAGAGGTGAGACTATGAGAGAAGACAGAGGATATTACAGCGGATTTGCTGTAGGTTGTGTCTCTTCATTTTGCTGGATAATAAAAGGGAAGGACTGGCTGTTCGAGGTGGACGTAGCCCAAACTGGGTGAACCACGTATATCTGTGTCTCTCTTGTTTTGTGCGTTTTCTGTGTTTATATTTCTGCATTATTTCATGTGTTCCATTGCTCCGTAATATATAATATTCTAACAAAAAAATAGTATAAATTTTCTAAGGAAGTTTTGAAATATAATTCATCAAGCTTTAGAATGTCTAAGGTGCATTTGTAAGTCCAAATGACATAACCAAAAATTCATAATTACCTTCATGTTTTCTAAAGTTTATTTTGGGAATGTCTTTTTACCTCATTTTCATCTGATGATATCTAAAATAGAGATCCAACTTTGTAAAGAAAAATTGCTCCATGCAATTCATCTAATAATCAATCAATGATAGGATTAGGAAACTTATTTTTTATTGTTGTATTGTTAGGTTTTTTGTAATTTGGACGCATATACCATGGACCATCCTTTTTTATAACGGTTTCCATTGGTGAAGAGAAAGCACTCTATCTAGGTTGAATGATGTCAACCTCTAACATTTCTAGAACCATAAGCTTAATCTCACTCTTTTGTGCATGTGGATGTCTGTAAAGAATAATGTTAGGTGGTACACTTGAAATTTCAAATGAATAGCTCAATCATTATCTCAAGTAGGTGGAAGACCCTTAGGCATCTCTCCAAATACTTTAGAATGATTCTTGATAACTTTTAGGAGATCCACTAGAGTAGGGGATATATATGTTTGAACATATAATGAACACAATTGTGAAATTATACCTTGGTTTCCCTTTTAGAAATTTTGTCATGCTATTAGAGATTATCACTACACTACTAGGTTTCCCTTGGATACCTCTAAGCTCAATTTCCTTTCCTTCTGAGGAAAATCTTATGAAAATATCTTGAAAATTAAGCTTCACTATTCCCAATGATTTTAACCATTCAAACCCTCACACAACATTAACAACACCCATTTGGATTGCAATCATGGGACTATCCAAAAAATACTCCCCCATATTCAACTTAATGCTATGGCGCTTCCCTAAAAAATTTATGCTACCTCCATCTACAATCATTACTTGAAATTCTAGTGCTAGGTATACAAAGAAACCAATATTCTCTGTGAATTTGTAATTTATGAAGTTATGGATACTACTTGAATCGATCAATATTCTTACCTTTTTATTTTTGATATATCCTTCTATATTGAGTGTTTCTGGAGTATTGATGTCTACTAATGCATGAAAAGAGATTGTTGGTATAATCTCTTCTAGCTCTAGATCTTATGGCGATTCCACCTATTATTCTTCTTTGTTTTAACTCTCTATGTACAATAATTTCTTCTCCTTTCATTTATGCTCCTTGTTGTACCTTTTTTCATGGTTGAAAAATGGACCCTTTGTTCTTATTTCATCCATTTTCTAAGGAGTCAACATTGTCAGTTTAGAGGGAACATGATTTTTTCTATAGTTATTAGTGGCCATATTTTAATTTTAAACTTTTCTCACTAGAATAAAAGCATGTTATAGAGATTTAGGTTCAAAGAGACATGCCTCATGTTGAATGATTTCTTTTAAAGTTCCCGTAAATAGGCCTAGCAAATTATCATTTGAAATAATATTTACCTCAATACTAAACTTTTGGAACTGTTGAATGTGTTATGTAACTGGACCTTTTTGTTGAAGATTTACCAATTAACTAAAGAATATTTTTTCCCTTCACAAATCCTTTTATACCATACATGTTGGTCTTGTTTTAAAAACACAGATGCAATATTTACCTTCTATAATGTTTCTGCTTGGTGTAGATCAAAGCATTGTTCCATCCGAAATATCCATGTTATAGGATCATTACCATCAAACTTCCTCATATTGATATTCGAAATGTAGTGTTTCCTGGTTTGCAAAGTTGTGATTATAGTTTTGTGATTCAATATATGTGCTCTCCAATTGTGATAAAATACACCTCTCTCGTCATTGAGTCTCAACATCCTCTTCTCATTTTTTTCATGATTCCCTCAGAGATTTTGTTGAAAATGCAACAAGATGATGGATCTTAGTGAAAAGAAGTCGCCTTCACTAAGTGTGCCTGCAGGCTATTTTTGGCGCAAAGCCTATTTTTAGACTATGTCTATTTTTAGACATATGGATCATGGTCTATGAGTTGCAGGATGTTATTTATGGATGATTGGTCATGTTGGTAAAAATAGATGGACTTCTATTTTTAGACATATGGGTAGAGTCTATTTTTAGACTGCTAGTCTAAATATAGAATAGTCAAATATTATTAGCTCTTAATATATTTAGACTATAAACATTATCTTATCCTCTTGTAGCACTTTAGTTCGAGCTACATATGTGGCACATGCAACTACCGAAAGGAAATACGCTTTTCTTATGGGTTAGTTGAGCTATTGCATGAAGGACTTCAGTTAGAACTCAAGTGATTGGGTTTGGTGGAGTTGAATGAGGAGTTGATGGAGTTGTGTTCAGTTTGACTTAGTTGAACTAGTTGTAGATAGTCTAACTGACAAATAGACTAATGATGAGTGGTGTGAATTAATTACTAATTAGTTCACTAATTATTAACTCATAAATCAACTAAAGAATACATCCGTTAACTCAGTGCATGGACAGTTCAGTGGAGACAAGTGTTAGAGGTGAGTGAAAGGGCAAGACAACTGTCAGTTGTGACTATAGTTGTGCATGAGATTTGCACAATCAATGGATTGAGTATTTCCAATGAGGATTGCGTGGTATAGGCAAAGGGAATACGAATTTGGAGCTGATTCTTCATTATATTCTCAATAGGTATTGCGTAGTGGAGGCAGGCAAACAACGGGGGAGATTTGAGCCAGTGACTTGATTCAGATCTGAGCCAGTTTGTGTGTAACAGGTGGAGATAGTACTGAGTACTTGTGAGGAGTATTGTACTATGTATTGTTACATGTTCTCAATCAATATAATATACAGATAGTTGGGGGTTTTCAGCTGTATGCTTTCTTCGGTACATACTGTGTTTATATGTGTGATTGATGCTTCAATGTGCGCATGCGATTGTTTCTTTAATACTGCAAATTGATGATCAATGTAGAGGAGGTTATGTATTATGCATGCATTCTGCAAATAGTGTATAATCAGGATAATCTCTATAAATAAGTGTCATATTATTCAAAATATCTACATGGTATCAGAGCTCTGTGATTTGTAGAACAGGTTCTACATGGTATCAGAGCTGGTTGATTTGTAGAAAAAGTTCTACAGGATATCAAAGTGAAGTTTATCATCGGATCTATTATTCAGAAAGTGTTTACATTTTATTTCTTCAGGCAGAGTTTGTAATCGGGCTAGGTAGCCTCTGGATTCATCCTTCTTTTGGAAGGTGAGATATTCGGTAAATGCCCATACAATCAATCTTTGTACAAGAAATACTTTGTTGTCATGAATTTTAGATTAGAAGCGGTTGAGTTTTGAGCTGGTGGAATGGTGCTCAAGGATAAAACTTAGAAACATTAAGTGTGAGAATGGAGACAGTATGCCCTAGTATCTCACGAAGTTCAACCAATGCTGGGATGAGCTGGGAAGTGTAGGGGTGATTGTCGATGATGAGGACTTAGTGAGCTTGGCTCGCCTTGGTCTTCTGAAGAGTTGGAATTCCTATCAGGACTCTGTCAATGGTCGAGAGAATTTGCCAGGATGGGAGAGACTTTGGTTAGATCTTGTGCAAGAGGAGATCAGGCGGAATACCAGGGATGGATCTTCATCAGAGGAATCTGATGAAGAAAATTGTGCTTTGGCTGCCAAAGCAAAGAAGGAGAAGGTTTCTCTTTCTGAATCCAATTCTTCCAATGATGGGAAGAAGGTTGACAAATCGAAAGTGTGATGCTTTCGTTGTCATGAGGTGGGCCATTATGCCTCAAATTGTCCATGGAGGAAATCCAAGAAGGAATCTGGGGAAGGATCTAAAGGTGAGGCACTTGCTTCACAGTTTGAGTTGGATTTCACACTTTTTGCATGCATGGTTTCATCCATGGTGGGAAGTGTTTGGTCTCTTGATAGTGGAGCTTCTTTCCACATGACTGGTGATAAGATTTTTTTTAGTACTTTGGAGGAGAAAGATCTCCAGATACTCATAGTGATGGGTAATGATGAGAAGTATACTGTCTCAGGTGTAGGCACGGTTATTTTTCAGAGGGAGCATGGATCTCGATTTAACTTGACTGATGTCAAGTATGTAACAGGACTAAAGAGAAACTTGGTGTCGATCACGATGCTGGAAGACAGAGGCTATGATGTTGTCTTCAGTAAGGGAAAGGTTTTCTTTAGACACATCATGACTAGACAGGTGAAGCAGATTGGTTCACGGGTCAAGAACCTGTATGCTCTTGAGGTTCAAGATGCATGCAAAGCCTTGAGAAGCAAAGCAACTGATGGAGACTTGGTGGTTGAGAGGGAGGGTATATTACCTCTCAACATGCAGAGCTAGAAGAAGTCTCAGACAATGGTGGAGGAGCCACGATTGGTGCAGCAACTTCAGGAGGTTGTGGAGCAACCACAACTGGGGACACTGAGAGGAGATCGAGTAGAGACATCTACTCATGCAGAGACCTCCAGTAGGGGGAAAGTTTGAGCCAGGTGGCTGAGGGATCACATGCAGCCATACCTCTAGGTAGGAGGTGGGGCGATATAGAGTGATCGTCCCAAGGAGGAGGAGCAGGATCCTTGAGGTACCCAACCTCTTGGATGAGACCTTGCTACAGGAGCCCCGATGTGGAGTAGTAGGAACTGACTGATTGGGTAGAGACAAATGCGGATGGAGCAGCAGAGAGAGCGACAATGTAGGGAATCCTAGGACAACGCATAGCTAGCAGGCTGCAGCAATGCGAGAGGCACAAGTGTTTTGCACAGTGTTAGGTGGCACAGAGAGGTGTGCAATGGTGTGAGATGCATGGATATGTTGCAGTAGCACATATGTCAGAGAGGGAGCACTTGTTAGCAGCAGGTAGAGCTTTAGCATCATAGTATGTTCCTTGCCCAACAGAGTGGTTAGTTGGGAGTGTTTTTGTTCCAAGTGTTGTTGGAGCAAGTGGACCAGGTAGATGTGTTGCATGCAGAACATTCCAGAGTTACAGGGTAGGGGTTGCAGATAATCCATATCTTGTTGAGAGGGAGTGTTGAAAATGCAACAAGATGATGGAGCTTAGTGAAAAGAATTCACCTTCACTAAGTGTGCCCACAGGCTATTTTTGGTGCAATGTCTATTTTTAGACTATGTCTATTTTTAAACATATGGATCATGGTCTATGAGTTGCAGGATGCTATTTATGGATGATTGGTCATGTTGGTAAAAATATATGGCCTTCTATTTTTAGACATATGGGCAGAGTCTATTTTTAGACTGCCAGTCTAAATATAAAACAGTCAAATATTATTAGCTCTTAATAATATTTAGACTATAAACATTGTCTTATCCTCTTGCAGCACTTTAGTTCGAGCTATAGATGTAGCACATGCAACTGCCAAAAGGAAATACGCTTTTCTTATGGGTTAGTTGAGCTATTGCATGAAGGACTTCATTTAGAACTCAAGTGATTGAGTTTGGTGGAGTTGATGGAGTTGTGTTCAGTTTGACTTAGTTGAACTAGTTATAGTTAGTCTAACAAATAGACTAATGATGAGTGGTGTGAATTAATTATTAATTAATTCACTAATTATTAACTCATAAATCAACTGAAGAATACATCAGTTAACTCAGTGTATGGACAGTTCAATGGAGACAAGTGTTAGAGGTGAGTGAAAGGGCAAGACAACTATCAGTTGTGACTATAGTTGTGCATAATATTTACGCAATCAATGGATTGAGTATTGCCAATGAGGATTACGTGGTATAGGAAAAGGGAATATGAATTTGGAGCCGATTCTTCATTCTATTCTCAACAGGTATTGCGCAGTGGAGGCAGACAAATAGCGGAGGAGATTTGAGCTAGTTTGTGTGTAATAGGTGGAGATAGTACTGAGTACTTGTGAGGAGTATTGTACTATGTATTGTTACATTTTCTCAATCAATATAATATACAGATAGTTGGAGGTTTTCAGCTGTATGCTTTCCCTGGTACATACTGTGTTGATATGTGTGATTGATGCTTCACTGTGCGCATGCGATTGTTTCTTTAATACTGCAAATTGATGATCAACGTAGAGGAGGTTATGTATTATGCATGCATTCCACAAATAGTGTATAATCAGGATAATCTCTATGAATAAGTGTCATATTATTCAAAATTTCTACAATTTTGTAATAGAATGTTTTTTTATTTCTTCCATATTTTCATTCATGGGTTTTTTTTTTCTTCCTTGTTTTCATTCATCTTATTTTTCATTTCTTGTCCATTTCATCTATCATATTTTGTTCCATATTTCCAAATGGTACTCTCATCAGTGAAAATTCAACACTTATAATATCAATTAATTTCTTAAATTGACTTTTCAACATGGATAACCAATATTTGATGTCTTTTGCTTCTTCATTGGTTATGAATGAGATTTTAGTAGGTTTAATTGGTATAGTAGATTTCTATAGAGGCATGTTGGAAAATAATAATAGTATTAATATTTATCTCAAATTCCAATCACCAAAAAAATGGATATTCTAATAAAAAGTTATGTCACTTGTAAGTTATCATCCTTTGAAACCTTAGTTTGGAGAAAATATGAATGATTGAATTTGTTCTTGGTATATCTATGAGATTTGAGATATTCCAAATATGAACATTTGGTTTGTAATACTTTGATATGTATTATCTGCAATTCCATAGGTTTGACCAATATTTGATGTGCCAAGTGAAAGTTATGGTAATTTTCCCAAAACCTATTGATTTTTGGCCTCTTCCCATTAGAAAAATTGTATAGCATGCCACATGTCCAATTCTTCAAATACAATTTTGTTTGAAATTGATTTTAGGATCCTTGACAAAGCATAACTTCCACAAAGTATATCTCTAAAAGTATAACAAAACAAACTTTGAAATTTGAACTAGATATTCCTCAACATTTCTCATCAATATTATCCAAGTTTCATTATCTAAAACCTCCAAAAACAATTATAGCTAAAATTCCAAATTAAGATGTTTAAAACATATTTAAGGAGAATTCAGGAAACCCAAATTCCTTAGAGTATATCTCCAAAAATATAACAAACCAAGAACTAAAATTTTAGCCAGACATTATATTAGATTTATCCTCAATATGGTCAACATTTCATAGTCTGAAAAATAATTATAGTGAAAATTGCAAACTAAATTGTTTGAAACTTATTTTAGGAGGAACCCTAACTTAGAGCATATCTCCAAAAATTTAGTGCCATAGGATCTAAAATTTTAACTAGATATTACCCTATATCTCCTCTAAAAATGGTTCAAGTTTTAGCATCTAAATATCCCATAGTAAAGATTATAGCAAAAATTCCAAGATGACCAATTTGAAGTAACAAAACCCTATGATCATGAGCTCTTATACCAAATGTTATGAACCTTGCACTTAAAAATGATAAGTAACCAATGATTATAATCTTATTTGAAGTGGGAAACCACCTTTTACAATTAGTACAATGTACAAGATACGATTTGATGATCCTAAGACTAGGTCTCTTTAGTGTTATATGTATATAGGAGACAAACGGTACAATTATAATGAAATGGAACTATGATAGGTTCTAGCTTATATGACAATAGAAATGTAAGCACTCAATATCTAGGGTTTAATAAGGGGTTTTAGGGTTAATATGGGGCTTATATAAGGTTTAGAACAATACTCTCTACCATTATATGTCCTCAAACACTTGAGTATTTTGTTAGTCTCTTTGAACAACAAGATGAAAATTTTGAAATATGTTAGCCTCTCTCATAAAACAATAATAAATCCAAAAATAATTTATTATCATAGGTTATAAATTGAAATAAAATAATTATTAATTTAAGAAATTAAATTAATATTATTATTCTAGATGATTAATTATTAATGGAGACAAATTAAAAATTTAGTATATTTGTTGTAACAAGATATGACTCTCCAATGTGTCGTATCTTAGGCTCTATTTTTAGGAGATTAGTTAGCAGTTGGTTTGAATAGCATTTATGTAAATGGACACTTGTTATTTAATAAGTGATCCATAATTAGAGGTAGTTAGGACATGGAGCTTATAAATAGCTCATTGCAAGAGTGTTTGGTAGTTCGGGTGTAAGCTCTTGCAAATCAATTATATGTAAATTATTTTTTTTGATTAATAAAATTATGTGTCTGAGGACACTTCTGCTATTATTGTGGTATCAGAGCACATGGTTCACTCTTTGGGATTAAGAGAGTGAGAAGCTTTATTTGCAGTTGTGTTCATCCCCATTTCTGTCTTAGCAAAGGAAGGGACGAGGTGGAGCGCAAGTTCTGGGTTTTGGTGCGATTAAATTTCATGTTGCCATGTTGCCACTCTTCACATACTCATAAGCCTGTTGAGATAAGTATTCTTGCATCTGTATCCTCTCCATAACCATTATATGATCTTCACACAATGATAAGCTAGATCAGATCGATGTTTAATTAATTTCCTGAACTAATGGCATCATCGTCTACCACGATACTTCTCATGCTTTCTTTTTCTTTTGCGTCTGTATTCTGAATCAGAATCAGAACTAGAATGAGACTCAGATTCAGAATCACTCTCAGATGTGCTATTCCTCCGATGATATTCCCCTGATGCCAGATTGAGCCACAGAAATGGCCTTGTTATTAAGAACCACGCCTATAATAACTCCTGTGCGTTCTTGAATTCTCTCCAGATTTTTCCCATCATGCCCTTTTATTTTCTTTACCACAGAAGAAACAACCGGAGACCCATCACTACCTCGGGGGATTGGACCTTCGTACCAGAAGCATTTTTCATAGACTCCCTCGGAAGCAATTAATCTCAAAAAGTTCGAGGCCTGCTTTAAAAACCATTGAGCATCCTCGTAATCACATGTTCCTGAGGTTTCCATAGAAATCCTAAAGCATGGTGAATCTGGTGATTCTGGTTTGCGTTCAACGTCAGATATAGGGGCTCTCGGCCTTGACACGTTGTCATCTAATTGTGTTTCTGCCATTATTGAAATCTTAAGTCGCCTATAGTGGGTCTCAGAAATCTTTGTTAAAGTGTGACTGTTTGTAGAGAAGTTTGTCGATTAAAATTGTTGCCGTAGAGAATCCGAATCCGCAGGAGAGAAACAGTCTCCCGACTTGTGAATGTCGAGATCCCAGCTGCTGGTACAACGTGCGCTGTATTTCTTGAAATCGCGTAGCGGTAGGGTACCTTCAGTCTAGAGATCGACCTCTCTTGGATGAGCCTGGTCACGGTTGCTAAAACCTGCAACGGAATTCTATGCACATGGAAGATTATGCATAGAGACCTGAAATTCATACTAGACAACAATCTCAATTGTCATTTGGAGAGGCCGAAATTGTTACTGTTTAGTGAGTCCGAGTTTGTTTTTGTACCAAAAAGACGCATAAGTTTGTGGAGGAGCTATCGCCGCCTATCCTAGCTTTGCTGGGATTGCTTCCCTGCAGAATTCTGTCCATCCACATTTCTAGAGTTTTGAGTCTCAATTCAGTTCAGACCCTAATGATCAAAATTTCTGACGGTTTCTTGAATCATCAGTTGGGAATTTATGCTATATAGCTTGCAAATGCAAAACATAAAGTCAATGATTTCTAATGCCCGACTAATTCAAAGATTGTGATGCAAACTGTTGTTCAATTGGCATATGCTGGTGACAGGGTCGGCTTCGATCTGGGGCACAACTTCCATTGACGAAGACAAATCAATTCATTCATTCCTTTAAGTTTGTTTTTGGCACATGGACCTGTACGCTCACACCTCGCATTTTTTTGCTAAATCTGCCCGAATTCGATGTGATGTTCAACGACCTGGAGATGCTGGAAATTGACAGAAAGGAGCTTAATCTGGAACGTGGAATCTGCAAGTAGCATTGGAAAGGTATTTTTTGCTTAAATTGTTCTGATTTTAATGAATGCCCTTCTTCAATTATCCGTGGTCCCTCTTTCGTCATGCAAATAAATTCTCCAAAGTATGACTTTTCACAACAATCTTTCGTCCATATTTTAATGGCGTTTTTTGCATAGCTTTGATTAGCATAAATGGAATAAACAATACTACAGTCACACGTAATATATATCTAGAAGCTGAGTTCCATTTATCACATCTGGATTGGTTTGATGCTGATTTGGCATTCAATCTGATAGATTTTTAAGGGGATGCAATTTTAAGGGGTTTCTATTACTGTTAAATTGAGCCTGCTGAGCTGCAACTCAACCAAGGAATCGATTTGTTGCATGTCATTGAAAATGATGAGAGATGAGAAAGGCTGCTTTAATTTTTTAAATCTTTGAAGTGATAGATTTTTCAAAGGAGAGCTCATTGATGTAGGAGGTTGAGTCAGGTTTTTGAACTCATTTTTTTTTCCAAATTTGTGAGTGTCAAATTCTCATTGTTTGAGAAAGATTTTATGGCGGTGTTGTAAAAGACGAAAGGTTGATGATCTCAATACTCAATAAAGACATATTATTTGTGTTGATGTGTCCTAGATCCGCCCGAAATTGAATAAGGGGATCTAAGGTACACTATGTGTGCTTGATGGCGCATGTGTTTTATGGCTTCATGTTTTTGCCTTTTGATCTATGTCTAGTTGTGACACATCAATAATTTCATTTAATATCGCATACATAAAGCAAGCACACAACATAGCTGCAAGATCAACACTACAACAAATAATCAAAGTTTTCAACATCAGCATTCTACCTCAACAAACAAATTCACTCGAATACAATCAAGTTCATGAATCTGCAAACTCCAATATTTCAAAGCAAAGTCTACATCACTGCATTCAAGTTAATGAATCTGTAAACTTCAACGTTTCAGCGCACAGTCTACATCAACATTGTTTAACTTGTCATCAAACTCAAATCACATTGAATTGTAAGGGTGCATTCTCGGTTGAAACCGACACCCAAGCCTTGAACTGAGTCAAATTGAATTTATTGTAGTGAGTCATTGAAATCATTGTAAGCTTTTTTGGGTGCATTTTCGACAGTGTTCGACACCATTCCTTTAAAGCACAATCAAGTGAGTCCATGAGTTTTAACTCCAAATGAAACAAACAACAAGTTCACATCTCCTGCAAGCGAGCGTGATTATTCATTCAACCAAATTGGATTAATTCAGTGCAAAAATCAACACATCAAGCGAGCCAGAGTGAAGTTTATTGCAGTAATCATCCAACAAGTAATATCAATCAAGTAAGTTGACATCGACATCAAGCGAGCGTGGCTATTCATTCAAGTGAATGTGAATTCATCAAGTAAGTCAAGTGAGCGCTTAAACAAACGTGATCGTCATCAAGCGAGCGTGAATTCCAGAGTTTAAGCGAGAAAATTTTACAACTCTAGCAAGTGCAATCAACAACAAGTCACATTCAAGCGAGCCTGTCCTTCAAGTGAAACAGTTCAAAGCACGACATCTACGACAAGAGAGCCTGATTTCAAGTGAGCAAGTTTAGATGGCGCAACATATTCAGTTGTTAAACATTATTCAAAGTTTTCTCATCTCCAGTGATGAAGACATGGTGCACATCAACAAAGAAACTCTTGCTGATCTTTCACGACATCTACAACAAACACATGAAACCATTGAATTTCTTCAACTCAAGTCGCAACTACAAAGAGATGAGCTGCAACCAAAGATTGCTTCTTCCAAGTCATTCAACCATATAGATGAAGATAACGATGTTGATTCCAAATCACTCCTCCAAACAACTTCAAGTGTCGAAGTTGTTCATGATCAAATTCAAATTTCTTCCAAACCCATCATCAAGCCCTGGGAAGAACTTCAAAATAACAAGAATCGATGAGGCTTAGGATATGTCACTGATGACACCAACTTGCATATCCCAGATTATTCCAAGCCAATTAAGTTCGTGAGTGCAGGATTTCTTGAACCACTCACCTCAGTAGGTTCTGAGAAAGTTGTAGTCAAACAGAATTGCACGCAACCTGAAGTTGACGTCCAACCGAAATGTTCTCATTGTCAAAGAACAGGCCATATGGAAGATCAGTGTTTTGATCTCCAACCTTGTTGCCATTGTGGCAAGCCCAATCATTCCTCAGAAAAATGTCGCAACCAACAAAAATCAGCCAGATTGAAGATAGATTATGAATGGATCGATCCTTGGGAATAGTCATCCACAATCAAAAGATTGTCTCAGTTCTACAACCGACTACTATCACACATAGTGCAGCCAGCAGTAAACCGATGATGGTACTCTCCTGCAGTTGAACGAGGAAGTACAACAGTGAAACTCTCCTACACCTGAAGGGGGGAGTTCAGATATATTTTGGAGAATATTGTCTCTCCTTTCAGCGGACAAAGGGGGGAACTCTCAATGAAATTGACAAGTGGTTGTCCGACTAAAAGTCTCGACAACATCAGTGAAGCAGCCAGTGGGCATCTTCACCAACCAGTGGGCATTTTTCATCAGCAGTGAGCATCAGCAAATTCGCCAGTGGGCGATCATCAAATTGTGTCAGTGGACACTGGATGCTATTTTCAAGAAAAGGACAGTTGGATCCTTTTGCGGCTTGGCACATGATGGAGTCGTCAAGTGTCCTTTCGAGATGAATCAGTCATGCAGTTGACTCAGTCTCTTCATCTTGCAATTTCTTCAGCATCCAGATTTGGCGGTTTTTTAAGGCAATGTTTTGAGGATCAACATGAGAACTTGGAAGATGGTTCCTCGTTCTTATTTTGGATTTATCATTGAGGGGGGGAATGTTAGCCTCTCTCATAAAACAATAATAAATCAAAAAATAATTTATTATCATAGGTTATAAAATTGAAATAAAATAATTATTAATTTAAGAAATTAAATTAATAATTATTATTCTAGAATGATTAATTATTTAATGGAGACAATTACAAATTAGTATATTGTTGTAACAAGATATGACTCTCCAAATGTGTCGTATCTTAGGCTCTATTTTAGGAGATTAGTTAGCTAGTTGATTTGAATAACATTTAATGTAAATGGGAACTTGTTATTTAATAAGTGATCCATAATTAGAGGTAGTTAGGACATGGAGCTTATAAATAGCTCATTGCAAGAGTGTTTGGTTGTTCGAGTGTAAACTCTTGCAAAATCAATTATGTAATTGTTTTTTTTCTGATTAATAAAATTACGTGTCTGAGGACACTTCTGCCATTAGAAAAATGATATTCTATTCTAATTTGTTATTGAGTGGTAAATAGGGGTTTCTTGAAGGGAAAAGAAGACCCTAAAGATAGTCACACAAGAGATATAAATAAGGTGCCAAATGAGTGGCCAAGACACAAATGCAAGGAATCATTTGTGAGCAAGCGATATACCCTAAGTAGAGCTCGAGCCTAGAAGAGGAGGATGAGTAGAAGACGAGGTTGAGTTAGTGTTCTATGCTCAAAGGGACCACAACAAGGATGAGTTTTTGTTTGAAGGCAGAATTAAGTGTTCTTGTCAAGGTGTCTTTCTATTGAAAAAGGCTAAGTTTTTTTATCCTAAAAGATGTCAAGAATTTTATATAAGTGTACGGCTGGTTTTGTGACTATTGGAGACGTTTAAACCTTAGAAGAGGGCTAGATTGTAACTAGCACTAAGTTGAAGTTGAAAGAAACCCTAGTCTAAGGGGAAGTAAGGAGAGGCCATATGAGGTATTGTCAGGTGGACAGAGATGAACAAGAGAGGGTCGGGGCCCTATTAACCATAGAGAACACTGGTTGTGAGGTCAATAGGTCTCTTATATGTGACCATAGAGGAAATAGAGGTTCTTTTGTAGTTCAACAGTTGGAAGGAATCCATGAAGGTGAGTTGAGGGTAGATCGGGTATGAAGGAGGATGAATGAGGTTTTTTGACTTGGCTAGGCCTAGTTGAAGTCACGGTAGGCTTGGTTAAGGGTTGAAAGAAGGTGTTACAGTAGACCGAGGGAAAAAGAAGAGTCAGAACAACATATTAGGGAAAATATGGGAAGTTGCAAGTAGGCCAATACCAATAAGAGAATAGCTAAGGGATAGAAAATGGCCATACTAGATGGAAAAAGGAAAAGAATATTCTACCTAGTGCTACCAGGTGGTCAACTAAGATAGGATGAAGGGCTTGGCTTAAAGGAGTAAGCAAATAGTGAAAAATAAAACTTTAGCAACAAAGGACAAAGACTACAATAAGGACAGTAAGAATGTTGTGGTCAGTCAACGAAAGGAATCAACCCAAATGAGTAGGTATCTTGTTGTTTGTATTTTGTATTTGTATTTGGGAAGATGAGGACTTGATGGACTAGGCCTTTATTATATGGTTTCAATTAAAGGAAAAACTATGTACTATAACATTATATCACAATTTAAGGCATGTTGCTCTTATTTGTTTCATTACTTATTTGACGAAATGTGAGGATTTGTCTAGAGTTAAATAATTCTGACACACTACAACACTAGTGACATTGTTTTCAAGTGAAGTGGCATAGCCATCCAAGGAAACTTTTAAGAGTTATTCTAAAACACTATCCCAACTTCGCCAAAACATTGTAGCATTAACATCGACATAAATTTTATTTCCACCAATCTAATTCTACTGCTTATATTAGGGATTGTTAGTTCTTATAGTTATTGAAATCATCACAACTATTGAAATAGCTAGAAATGACAGATTCGTTACTTTTTCCATGCCTTGAGAAAATTAACATTGCATGGATTGAACAGAATTAACTGCATATATATTAAATTTTCAATAATCATTTCATAAGTAGTTCATTATGGATATTGTGTGAGCATTGCTCACAATATGTACACCCTATTTGAGTTTCTTAATCAGGCACATAATATTTCTCCTCTATCAACGAAAAAACTATCCCATTACATAGCCTTTTAAAAGACACGTAGAACATTCAATCATGTTTCCTCGAAAGTTATTAGTAAACTTCACCATTCACTTTGTTATCATATCAAAATAAGGGGACTAGTACTATGGCATGTTTTGGTGGTTTAGTGGGACTAGTCCTTACACAACAATACACATCTCTCCCCTACATCATGGACATTCAAAATAGAAAGATGGAGAGGAGTTTGACTTAATTTTTTCATTGACCATCAAACAAAGATAAAACACAAAACCATCTAGGAAGTGACTAGCACGAAATAAAATTCTACTGATTTTGATGCTCAATGTTTGATAGCTCAGATATTTTTATATGTGTAGTCTAACTAACATACTTTCCTACCAATTGTGATGTTCAATGTCTGATTGCTATGATATTTTCATACGCATAGAATATATTCTAACTGACTCTTCTTCTTTTTCTTTTAAAAATTTTTAAAATTAAATTATAATCTAAAATTACATTTATTTTAGTTAAATTTTAGTAGATTTTTTTTTTGTCATCTTACTTAATTAATTTTATCTCAAATTTAATAACATTTCTTTATGAAAAATTATATCATCAAATGCTCACTTCAATTAACTTCTCTATGTATGGTATTCAAAGCTTTGGAAGTGCTAATCCCACCGTGCATGCATATTTTAGAACAACTGCTTCCAGTTTATTTTTATGAACAATACAATACAACATGGTAACACTCTCTCTACCTCTTGCTCTGCCATTTTTAAAAATGTATCCTAGTAAATATGGTTGGAAGTGTAATGTTTTATTATTAAAAATTATGATTTCATCTCTAAATTTGTCCCTCTAGATAAGGGTGAAAATGTAATGGTTTGTGGTTGAGAATAATAATCCCATGTCTTTATTTTTGTTTAGAGTTTGCTTTGTTGATGATTTCTTTTTAAAAATAAATGGAGAAGAGAGACTTTTTGAAAGGTATAAAGTTAGCACACTTTTGAAATAGAAAAAAATAAGGTGTTTACATTGTTTAAAGAATGTAAATGTAAAGAAGGTGGTTTCTAATGAACATTAATTTTCAAAGTGTCTTTAATTTGATGTAAATGTATATATGATAGAAATATGTGAGTTGATGGTTTTGAGATAGGTCAAAACCAATTAGTGTTTTTTAATGCAGTTTTCAAGAACAATAAAATGGTGAGGTTTCATGAGGTACCCTAAAAGATCATCTCGGATAGGAATGACAAGTTCACCTCTAATTTTTGGAAGGCCGTTTGCTGGTTTTTGGACAGATTGAGCCTTGAACACATCATACCATCCTCAAATAGATGGGAAAATTGAAAGAGTTAATATGGTGTTAGAAGACATGCTAAGGATGTATTTCATGCATTAGGAAATGAGGTGGGAAGAGTATCTACCTTTGATAGAGATTTCCTACAATAATGGGTATGAAGAATAATTAAAGATGATTCCATTTGAAGTTATTTATTGTAGAAAATCCAATGCATCTATCAATTGGAATGATCCAGTGAACACAATGCATATTGGGCTAGATATTCTAAAAGAAATGGAACAAGAAATCACTGCCATTAGCTAGAATTTGAAAAAATCCCAAGACAAGAAAAAGAGTGATGCCAATTAGCAAAGAATATACAAATTTCTAAGTGGGAGAATATGTTTACGTCGGCATCAAACCAAGGAAATTTTCTTTAAACATTGGATCCTATGCAAAGCTAGCACCCAAATATTGTGGACAATTTCAAATTATTGAAAGAGTGGGGCCAGTAGCCTATATATTGGCCTTACCATCCGTAGTGAAGGAACATGATGTCTTCAACATTTATTTTCTTAAAGGGTATGTACATGATACTAATCATGTGGTTTATCAGTATGTGAAACCAATGAAATTTGACGAAGAATTCTAGTTAGATCCACTATAAATTATGGGTCATGGGTACATTGCACTATGGAATAGAATAATCGAGGATGTCAGGTTGTAGTGGAGGCACTTTAGACTAGATGAAGCCATTTGGGAGATGGCTGAGAAAATGAGGGTATCATACCCATTTTTTTTTGGGTAAGAAAATGCAAATAATAAATATAAATGTAAAAAGAGTTGGGTATATAAAGCTCTTGTAAATTCTGTGGAAATGAGGCTTATGATCACATACATGCTCATAACCTTTCCTTTTGACGTTCCTAAATCATGTTTCCTAACCTATTTATAAAGTCTTGTCTCCCCATACATTAAATGCCCTTACTAGGTGGGTTGATTAGGATATTTATTGACATAACTTATAGATTATCGGCTCTTATACGGGATTCCGATCTGAGGTTATTCCTTCCAGGGGAGAGGCCTTATATCTTATCTTAGTATATATGATCTTATTATGAGCACTAACCACTCTCCATCACTATGGTTTTCAGGCTTAAGACAAGGAGGAGATTGAGTGATGACACTTACCTAGATTTATTGAATTAATAGCATGAAGGATCTTTATTATTTACAGATGCCTATTTTTCCTAAATTTATTATTTACCTAAGTTTTATCATTCTTATCCAATTTGTATCCTTAACTATTGTAAGAATTATTTACAATCTCGTAGATGGATATTGAGCAAATATATAACATCGAGGATAGTGTTCCTCTAAGAGGTGGGGTGTATGATAGCCCTTTCTTTCTTTCCCTCTTGTAAATATTTCTACGAATTGTAATTCATGTAAGTAATCTAGAAATGTAACACATTGAATGGTTTAGGAAATTGGACACACATTTAGAGGATCGAGGAGGAGGATTTGTAAGCCTCAACCACTATAATTACTTGACCACCTATCTCCTTAATGAATTTATGGTTGTGATTGTGCAAGCATTGAATTTAGGGATTGTACTTCCTTAGTGAAGGATGGACCATGCGGTATGTTTCTCATAGGAACATCCAACACGTAGGGAAAACTATGGGAAGTAAACCCCAATACGAGATGAGGTGTGGAAAAAGGAAAATATGCAAAGGGATGCACGGATATGGATTGCATAGTGTGTGAAGCAGGAGCGAGAGCTTGCTGAGAAAAAGGGTGAAAAATAAAAGAAAAAAGAGTAGGAAATGGGTAGTGGATGTGAACCTTCCAAGGAGAGATGACCTTCTATAGACTGTGTTTTGTTTTGGGATAATATTCCATGTGTTTTATAAGGCTCATGTGTCTTCCTGGGATTCGGTTGGCCAGGGAGAGCTCAATGGAGTTGAACAAACGATGCCAGCCTTGTGGCTGATAAATCATTGGGGTGTTAATTGCGGCCAATAAGTCAATTAACATACTAAGACACTTAGGTACTGGATGAGAAGATTAATAAATCACTAAGTGTTATCCTTAGGGATGATAAGCATTTGTGTTAGCTCAATTAAATCATAAACTACCTAAATAAGTGCACTCGTGACTCCTGTAGTGTTAGCATAGAGAATTTAACTAATAACCAACGTCGATAGCATGCAATTATCCTAGAATTGATTCAGAACTCACTGAACCTTGTATGAACCCTCATGGTTTATTTTCTGTTGAAATGAGAGTCACTATGGTTTTACTATTGGGGGAAGTTGATAAACCACCTGAAAAATGGACTCTTCTAATTACCATTTGTTGGCTAGTTATTAGTGAGGATAATCTTGAGGAATTTTCTCCTCATACTCTAAATTTAGATCGGGGATGGTAAGCTACAAGAAATATTGTAGTGTAGATAACCTACAATTGGGTGGAGAGTTGAAGTCCTTCCCTCAATTTGAAGTCATTAAACTACACAGATAAGTGTATCTACCTAGGCTTCTACTGCATTATTAATATTGAATGATATTTTTATGGGTTATACAATGAATGTGTCAGTATTTCTTATGAAGGAATTATTTTATCCCTGGTTTCCTTTAATGAGATGCATGTGTGGTTGTTCTCATGATTTGAGACTAATTCCAAATACTTGTGATTTCTAACACTTTACTAGGTGCAAGATTGATTACATGTCATGTATGGATAATTATCGTGTCCTGCTGACTATCAATGTGTGTTATTTATATTATTTTTTATGTCATGAATATTATCAATAACTATTATTTATGGACTAGTGAGAGTCCTTTGTTTATGATGTGTGTGGAATGTTATATCAGGGGACCTAATAGTGGTTCTTGAATCCATTACGCGATTAATGGAATGTTGTGTATATAAATTCCTAGTTAAGTCCCAAATATGGTTATATGGGTTATACAATTGTTATGGAGGACAAATCACTCTTACGAACAAGAGCGATATCCCTAGATTCAAAGGAAAATCTAGGAACAAATAGACAAGTAATTTCTACCTTTCCTTAATCTATAACTAAAATATGATGTATGAAATATGCAAGGGACTCTTAATTTTTTTACGAAATGCTTGTGGAATTTTTTATGGTGGAAAAATCGCTCTCGCAGGAAACAACGATCTCCCTAGATTCAAAGACAAATCTAGAAACAAATAGACAAGTAACTGCTACCTTTCCTTAATCTATAACTGAAATATGATGTATGAAATATGAAAGATCCTCTTACCTTTCTACGAAATTCTTCTGGATGTCCTTTGGGTGCTTTTAAAAGCCTTTCCTCGTTGTTTGAAGAGAATATTTGTATAAACATAAATGAACAAGTAATAAAAGCACAACATATATTAAGATTGAAACACAAAGTGAATGGAACTTGCAACATGGCATAGATCACCATGTTAATCTAGTAATCAATTATAAACTATGCAACAGATAAACGAGCTTTGAAAATAACATCATAACAAGTGAAAATTGGAAAGAAACAGCTGATTGTATTAATCTTGAATAAGAAGGATCAATACAACCTTAGACTTGGTGACGTAAGCCTCCTCCCAATGGTCTCCAATACTACCCTTAGGTGACAAGATTCCATCCCTAATCTGACAACATAAATTTACTTTCCAAATTCCTCCCTTACCATTTGGCCTATGTTGAATTTATAGGCAAAGAGGAGGAGGTTTGAAATCATCTTTTCAAAGAATGAGATCCAAAAAGAGAGGGATTAGGGTTCCTTAAAGAGAGGGAGCTTGCTTCATGAACAAAGGGATGCGGCCCAACTATGCAGGGGCTCGATGCCTTCAGTTAAGAAATATTCCTCCAACAAAGCTTCTAGAAATCACATTTTATTTTTACCTTCGTTAAGATATTTTCACAATTTTTAGTTGAATACAGAGCGCAAGATTGTGTAGGCCACAATGGTCAAAATTGCACTTCCATAGGAAATGGATAGGAAACTGTGAAAATGCCTAAAAATAGATATTTGAGCAATTCAATCGACGATTCTCTTTGTCTTTAGGATTTTTTTTCTTCCAAAATTGTAGGGGAATTCTTGGAACACTTCATTGGATAGAGAGAGATATGGAATGGCGGTCATTTGCCTAATGGTGACAAAATGATGTGTAACAAATTGCCCCCTAAAGTGTAAAGTTGAAAAAGATGTTTGAGGACTAAAGTGCTTTATCATGGCAAAGTTTGGATTATAGACTATGATTGGAGACATAAAACAAGAAATAGAGGGTTATAATACAATATCTTCATATAATAATCACTAAGGTAGGTATTCCCATACTTAGAGTAAAAATATCTCAAAGAATCAGTATCGAAATACACTAAGATCCATGTCAACAGTAGACTCAGTATGGATGCATCCATTAAATATGGATCTATGTTTACAATCATGAATATCTTGGTCTTCTTCTTTATCGATCCATAGCACGAATATAACCATGCAAGTGAATGTATCAAATTCAAACATGGTAGAAACCACTTGATTACCAGTCAATGATGTGAACCATTAACAGGTGTGAGAGAAACCACCAATAATGGCAATGGTTCTCAAGGAACCCTAGTAGAATCTCCAAATTGTGATTAAATATCTTGAATTCGAACACTCATAGAATCATTTCATCAAATGTTAATGATTAGAACATGTCATGAAACGTGAGAAACCTGCTATTGAGGCATGCAGGTTTCAAGGTACTAAAGGAGCATTCTAGGTCAACTTCCTACATGATGAGCTAAAGTCAATAAGAAGCGACCCGTTGTAGGAGGGTCTGTGACATGAAACTCATGTCAAGTTTTGAAGAATAAATTTGGCGTGATTCAAGACTAACTCAGGGATAGATGACACGATTGAGGGCTATGAATTACAAGGTAATTTTGACTGAGGTTCAAATTCTCTTGAACATATCGGCGACATGAAATTTCGAATTGCAAACATTTGACTAAAAAATAAGACCAAAAATTAGTTTGAAGACTTTTAATAAGGTATGATTAGTTGGGAGACAAATGGATTTCCCAACCTAGACACAAAAGTGACGCAGTCTCATTTTCAAGAGTGACATACTGCCTTTTTACAATACAAGAACAAATGTTTCTTTCCAATTTTTGCCCACCATTATTGGCAAGTACCTATTTATTTTTATGCAAGCTTGAGGAGAGTAACTTGTGCTTGCTTTGTAAGCTCATCGTTTGGAGTATTTTTAATGAACCCTAGGAAGGCGTGGTTTGGTATCATTGTGATTGATGCTTCTACACTATTTACATTTTACAAGCGCACTTAAGGGGTAACTCGATGTCATTTTCATATTTAAAGAATTTCAAAAAGACACTAAAATGGAAATCATATAGTTCTTTTAATGTAGATTTTTAACAAGCCCAAAGAAAGTAAACTTGACGTTTTTCAAATTTAGGGAGTCGGGAAAAAAGCATAACTCTGAAATGTCCTTTTTTGTAAAATTGGTCTATCATGCCCATCATAGGGGTAAAATTGTGCAAGAGAGAACTCTTTTTATGATGATTAGTCAAAGTAAAATTTTTTTCCTAAATAATATACGTGGGCCATAAAAGGATTAAACGTTTACCAAGTAGATGTTTTTTGTTTACTTTAATGAGTCTGAAATAAACAAGCATACTCGACAATATTTTCATATTTTGGGAGCGTGAAAATAGATTAAAGGTAACTATAGGTATTCATTTTTTTGTAAATTTTAAGAGTTTGAAAAAGTGATAAAAGTTTACTCATCGCCAAAATGATCTATTTTCATAAATAATCGTGTAAACTACATATTCAAACTAAAAACCTATCATAATTCCTTGAAAAATAATAAAATAATTAAAATATTTTGAAATTTAGAAGATATAGGCAAAGAATATTATTTTAATAGGCCTCTTTTGCTTATAAAAAGCCAAAAAGCCAAAAATTATTTACCATTTTATTTTACCATTTGGGAGCTCTTGAGATTGCATTTTCACCGAAATATTCAATAGAAAATTGTGATCACACCATTGAACCATTTCTCATGTTGTCTTCTCCAGGTAAGAGATCGTTCTTTTCTCTTGACATTGATGGTTTTTATTTTGCAATTTCATGGTAGTTTTTAAGCTTTTGAGCATATTTATGAATTTAGGGTGCACTCACGAGCTTGCATGATCACTCTTCATCAAGAGTGTGAAAGTATGATTTTCCCAGTGCTGGGAAAATGCGCCTTCTGTGGTTTCCGTGAAGTGGAAATGTGAAAGCGTGCTTTGTCTCTAAAATTTGACCACGCAAGCTGACAAGGGCACCCAAAATGAATAAAAACTCAAATCTTTTGCAAATTCTTCTCGTGTTCGTCTTCTAACCATTTTTCGTCATTGATTTCAAGTATTTTCTCTGTCAATATGGAATGGAGAGAGAGAGAACACGGAGCTCAAGATCTTGAAGCATTGCATGATTCGGCTATAATGCCAGCATTGAGAGATTACGGCTTACTCAAATATTTCATGATTATAGGAATGAAAGCCTAAGTAGATTTGTCGACATGGTTAGTGAGAGCTTGGAATGTCCAAGACTAATGTTTGCAGATTAGATATCAGAGACTAACCATTGATGTCGATGATATATTTCTTAACGAGGCTCTCTGCCATGGAAATGATATCTCATTGTTTGGTGGTGGGCTAGGTGGTAGAACAAAAAAACATTACTTGGCCAAGCATTATGCTTCAAGATCCAAACTTAGTGGTGGAAGAATTGAGATCAAGGACATATAAATACTTCCACTGAGGACCATAGCATTTACCATTGCTCGAATATGTGGAAGTTTCACACTTCACCTTGTCACCAAAGCTCAGATGAATATTTCACTAGAGTGCATGTATCCCACCGTGCTCAATTGATGTGAAGGAGTTGCTACCAATATAAAAGGACAACTCACCATAGAAAAAAATGTACAACTAAAGAAGTTTGAGTATGGTGCCATTGTAGTGTCGTTTTCCTTGGAGAGGATTCTTATCCTTTTCCCATAGGTTTCGATGGATATGGGAGGTCTGCAAGATCATCGTATGTTGCATTGGGTTACATCGATGGCCCGTCATAGAGGTGGTGATGATCCTGTGGTCATATATACTCCTACATTTTTTAGATGACTGAATCACCAAATCATCATGATTAAGGATTACCCATATGTAGGTATCGATTATATAGGTGATCCAAAAGTTCCTCTTCCTACAGGAATGTAATGGGGTGATATAGGTAAAAATTCTCACTTTGGTTGTTTTGTATTTTTCTAAAAAAAACAAAATGTTTTTTCATCTAAGACGAATCATCTAAAATCATTATGTAGATGTGGGACTAGTTATACTGACAATAATGCGACGGTTTTCTAGGCATGATGAAAAACCAGCTCCTGTCACGCAGGGTCCAGATGCAACAGAGACTCTAATTGATCTTGATAATAACCTAGAGAGGTTACTTTGGATATCCTAGACATTGGGATTAATGATTTTCCTCTTTGATATCAGAGACACATAGTAGGTGTGCCTAGGTGAATTAGTCATTCATTATGACGAGTGGTTCATGCCATGATCTACTATCATAAGCATCATGCTTAGTTACTGTTCACAAGTGTAGATTTTAATTTTTGGTCTATCACCATGTTTGAATAATAAAGGACACAGGGCCTCATAAGTCTTGGATGAAAAAATTTTGTAAACTCAACCTTTTTAAAAACATTATGATTAATGAAGACTACTTCTATTTGCTAGGCTTATTTTGTACAATATGTGAATGCCTACTGTTTTCTTTTTATAATTGTTGAAAATGTTGATTTAACACATAATTTTCCAATGCATCAGTTAATGTGTTTAAATGTCTTGGAATATTTTAGTATTCAATGTAATCAAATTCTCTTTCTAAGGGATGGACTCGTAAAAACATCATTAACATTGTAGAGCATCTAACTGAGTAAATGTGATTTAAATTCAATCCTATGAGTTGAGAATAAGCTATAATGATTAAACGATGAATGCCAAATGAAATTGCATAAGATAATACTTCAATGATCACACTATATTGTGCAATATTGTTTGTCGTTTCACCAAGGAATATTCCATGCAGGCTTACTAACTCATCAATGGGCGTATAAATAGCTTAGGCTGTAAAAGAAAGATTTTGAGTATTACGAATGGTGCCATCAACATAGCCAATGTAAGTTTTAGGGAGCATTGAAATACGAAAATCAAGTTTAAAACAAGATAAGTAGGGGAAGTAGAAGGAGTTTGCAAAAAATAAGTAAAATTTCCACACAAAAAATATGATATAGTAATGTACAATGTACCCATGCAGTAAATCAGGCATAGTAACTTTTAAGATAAATCTTATTTTTAGGCTTACCCAAAGGAATACCATAATAGTCAATTAGCTCATAAACACAATTTACAAGTGCATGTTTTATGATATAGGGACCATGCCACACAGGTTTGAACTTACCTTCTAAATATGTGCGAGGATTTATGTTTCGATCAAATAGTGCCTTAACTCGATTTTTATGAGTCTCGCTAGCCAATGCAACATCACAAATATTCTCATGTGATCATGCTAAGTATAAAAAATGTTCTTTCTTTGCAAAAGTAGCAGACAATAGTTCAATTACTAGTTTCAATGACGAGATTTCACATTCAATGGGTAAGACTATCTCGAGATTGTAAGCTAGCTGGAAGGGTGTAAATCTGGTTGCAGTTTTTACTAAGGTACGATACACCCACAAAGATGAGAAAAGCATTGAATTTCAATTTCATTTATGAATTCCTATAATCCATTGAAGCATAGTGGTCAAATCCTTGTTCACAGATTCTACTTGGCCATTTGATTACGAGTAATATAGAGTTTAGTTATCATGATACAAGCTCAACTTTGCGAAAAGTTTAGTCATCATAAAGTTTTGAAAATGGCTACAATGGTCCGTGATGATGACTTGTGAAACACAAAAGGTAGAAATCACATGATTGAATATGAAAAGAGCAGTGGTTTGACCGTCATCCTTATATGTAGGAATCGTCTCTACCCATTTTGTAAAATAATCCGCAACTAGGATAATATACCCATGCCCCCCAGCTAAGTGAGGGTTACATGTAATGAAATTGATAACCCATTTTGCAAAGGGCCAAACAACGATAATTGAGTGAATAGGAGAAGGAGGTGCATGCATTTTTCAATGATAGATTTGATAATTATGACATTTGTGGACTGCAATAATGCAATCTTTGAACATGGAAGGCTACAAATATTAAGCACGCAAGATTTTTTGGGCAATGGAAAACCCTAACATATGACCGCCACATGCTCCGGAATGATAGTCATTTAATTCTCTTTTGGTTTCATTATGGTTCACACATCATCTAAAAGAGAATCAACACCATGATGATAAAGAGTATCAACAACAATAGTATATTGTTGAGATTGGTACTGAATGTGAAGACGATTAGTTCATGATAATTCAGGTCGAAAATTCCGAGTTTGAAGATAAACAATAATATCTCCATACCAAGGGTCTAATGTGCTCATGAGAAAGAGTGATTCATCTGGAAGAGAATCCTTTGTGATGGTTTCTGTTTCAGAATAGGGAAAGTCTCAAATAATCTCAGCAAACACCAATGACTTGTTCAACTTGGATTTCACAAATTCTAAGTCAAATTCTTGTAGGATAATAATCCATTTAGAATAATTTCCCTCAAATAATTGTCTTGTAAGAATCTAAACCATAGGGTTTTTATTTGAAACCAAAGTTATTTTATGAAAAAGAATATAGTGACAGAATATTTGGACAACTTGTATAACTACCAGTTCCAATTTCTCCACATGTGCATATTAATCTTGATTTTGGTAGGATTCATACTTAAATATTAAATAACATGTTCATTTTTTAATTCATCCTCTTGAACTAATAACATTGGATGCAACGAAATACAAAAGTTAATCTCAGTGACACTCAGGCGAATGCAACAAGGTTTGTGAGTCAACACGTGTTTAAGTGCATCGAAATTCTTTTGAGTAGTTTCATCCCATACAAAACTAATGTTTTTTTCTAAAGTCGAGTAAAACCTTTATTTAGCTCTATATAATTTAGAATGAGTCAACATAAAAAAATTTCTTTCCCTTACAAACTTTGGAGTTGACGTAAATTGGAAGGAGGAGGAAAATTCATAATAGCCTCTACCTTAAGAAGGTCAACATGAATGCCTTCATTTGACACATCAAATCCCAGTAAATGTCTAGATTTTACAAAAAAGACAAATTTGTGAGGATTTAAGCGTATATTGTAATGCCAAAATCTAATAAAGATTTCTCATAGATTTCTAGAGAATCTTCGTGTTTGAATGAATGGGCAAGTAGATCATCTAAATATGGTTATACAATATGCTTAATGTCATGAAAATTGTAATACATGGCCTGTTGAAAGCTAGCACCAACATTGATGATTCCAAATGGAAGTTTTTGATAAGTGAAATTTCCCCATGCAAAAATGAACATGGTGTTATGCTGATTCGTGGGGAGTATTGTTAGTCCTTGAAGTTGTCATTAATTTCCATTACATATTCACTTATATTTCCATATTGTCACCTTCACTCCACCTCTATTTCATTGCATTTACCTCCATTTCATTACATTTACCTTACCCTTATCATTATTGGGTCACATTTATGTTTTTCCAAACTTTATTAATTCTTAGCATTTTTAAATGAATTTATGGTTAAAAATTAGAAAATAATGTGCATATGCTTATACCTAATAAGTGGGATGAGATTTTTGGCATGTGTAGGTCAAAAGGAATCTTCTAAAATACTTTTATGTGGCCTCCCCAAACCAAATTCGAATTTGAGTGAAAAAGATCATGGGATCATAAGGATATGTGTCTCATTTCCTATTTGTAATGAAACTCTAAGAAAAAAGTGTCTTACCATTTCCTATTTTTACTGTAACTTTAGAGATATAGAGAGAGATTCATGGACTCTCATTAATGAAATAGCTTCTCATCCTTTTGTATAAATAGGGGAAGTTTTCTCCTATCACAGGGGGTGAAAAGGGGGGTCTAAAAGGAGAAGAAGAAGAGAAAAAATTATACAATGTTTTGTAACAATGCTTGAGATGGAATGAGATGTAAAGTGAAGAGGAAATAATGTAATGAGATTAGAAGTATAGATTTCCATTGTGTAAAGTTGCGAGTTTATCAATAAAGAAGGTTCTTTTCTATTATTGAATTTTAGAATGTGAGTTTTGTGAGTTGGAATGCTATTGGACAATGGAAGGGCCCCCATCAACCAAGTGCATCCCTTTGTGAATTCGTAAGATTAATTAGTTTCTTTCACTTTCATTCATGCAAATAGTTTAGCTTTCCGTTGCAAATGTTATTTTATTTTGCAAATGTAGATTTACTTCACTGTGTAATTTTATGTTTCCTAAGAGCATCTCAAAAAAGTAGTGTTTTATCTATTTTCTAAAATTGGATTACTTAAAGAATTAGAGCATGCAGTGACTTAGTTTTCTTTCATATGTCTTTACAATGATTTCTTAGATTCATCTTTACATTCACTGTTTAACCTTATGTTTTCTAAAGTGCTTCTCAAGAAGGTAGCATTCAGTTATTTTCCAATATTGGTTGCTTGAGGCATTAAGAATAAACAATGATTTAGTTTCTTTCCTTATCCTTTTTCCTGCCTTTTAGATTAAGATTTCATCTATTGTGTAATCTCAAGACCAACAAGTCCAAGAAGGTAGTTCTTCCAATTTGGGTTGCCTAAAAGGAATTACATCACATAGTAGCTACAAGTTTTCCTTTCCATGATTTTATTATGCTTTCTTATATCACATCTAATGTATACTCAATTGCTTAAGTCATTTCAAGAAGCTGATTTCGACATCTTCCTATATTGAATGTTCACAATACTATTTGAGCATGCAGTAGATCATAGTTGTCTTTATATTGCTTGCTTTCATTTCATAGAATAAGATTAGTTTTAATTTTGATCAAGAGATTTCAAGAATAAGGATAGGAAGTGATTTCATTTTCACCTTATCAATGAATACAATTGTATCTAGAATAATGCCCTGTTTTTAATAGACACAACGTCGGCCTAGATTAGACTAACCATTCAAGTTTTTGATTTGATTTTATACAAATTAAATTAGTTGAAGTACATTTCCATTTCTTCCTTCTTAGAAATTAGCTTTTATATTAAAAATCCATTAGACTTAGTTGATCATTGACACTTAACATCCATTAAAATCATTAGGCATAAAAGACAAAACCCTCAAAACAATAGAAAAACATACTCAATGAAGTAAGAAACAAGGTTAACTAAGCACATATTGTGCACCACACTTCATCAGTTTACTAACCCTAGTCGATAGTTTACGTTCGCAATTTAAGACATTAAATTGACTGAACATTTTGGCACTATTGCCGAGGAAGTGTAATTACGAGACCTTATTTCTTACATCTTAAAAAAATATCAATCAATTAATAATTTCTCAAGTATGCTCTCCTCCTGTGTTTTGAGTGATCTAGAGGATCAGAAGAATAATTTTTATATTATTAAAAAAAAAGAACAAATTAACAAAACACATAAAACAAATAAAACAAAAACAACTAAACGTAAAAACAACCACGCAGCTCTTCAAATCCTTCAATACTAGCTGTATGTATGGTGACTGCAAATCTGCTGATAGACTCCAATTTAATTTGCACCTAAGAAATGTTGTAGCAGCGTTAGACACCAAGAGTTCTAGGAAAGGCGGTCAATTGGGGGTTATGATTTGAAAGTCAAACCTCTGAAGAATGTTGCAAGACTTGCAAATCCATGTGTTAAAAATGATGGTCCTTACCTCGGTAATGCATGAGTTTTCTGCGGAGATAAAAAATTATGTGGTTAGATTTCTTGGGAAAATATTTAGATCGGTAACTTTGTGATCAAGACTCACTGGTTCGATTTCTTCAAAGCATTGTCCCATCTTTTATCTCATTCCAGATTTCGAGTCCCCCATAATTGTCCATAGAACGATTGATATAGTTATATCTTCCCTTTTACTTTTCTAGAATAAATCCACGTAGCAACAAGCCCAACCATCAAAACCTGCAAATAAAAAATCCAAACACTAGAAATTGATTTTGGTTGTTGGAACATTTCTAGAAAACATAATTGTTTTGACACACGATTTGAAAATGTGTTTTATGAATAAAACATGGCGAATTAGCAAACTCCAAGATGTGAGTTTTTTCTAGAACAGGGGAAATTAGGTAACCCATAAACCATTTTCTATATTTTACAACCAATTGAGAAAATTTTACAGTTCTTCAGAGCCCTATTTTGATGTCCACATGAGAAGAAAAAAAAATGATTTTTATATATACACAGTGAACGGTTTCAGCAAGGTGGAAGAATGCAACTCAAAATGAAATTTTGTTATGGCATTTAATCCATATGATATGTGATCAAAGAATCCAAATCGATTTAAACTTTCATCTCTTTCATCCTCTACGCAGTTTGCTGATCTTGACTGTCACTTGGATGATGCAATTATACTTTCAATGGTATTGGCCCATCTATTTGATGGAATTGGAATCAAATTAGCCATTTCTCTTGTGCAATCTTCTATATCCGAGATTGCACGTGGATAGTTGAACGCTCTACCTTAGTTCTCTGGTTCTTTTGGGATGTTCAATAATGGCTTACGGGACAATTGCAAAATTATTTAAATAATTTCTGAACATTTGGCATTAATATTGTTGTTGTGTATTTTCTATGAAGTTTTAACTTGTAGGACACAACGAATCTTTGTGATGCCAATCGTTTCACTGAGCACAGTGCATGAAGTCATCCAAAAATAGGGAGTTAATTTATTTTTCATGGTTATTTCTTAAAAATGAATTGTTATCGATATCATGAATTGGACTGAATATAATACTTTTGATTTTCCTTAGTCTTTTTCATTTGACATTTTGTGTAAGAATAAAAAAGGAACTGATCATTTCTTTTTGAACACACTTATGTTCTTTATGTCAAGTTTTTTGCAAGTTTGGGATGATCAAATGATCATTGAAGAAAACTATTTGTGCACACAATTGGTCTTCAAAGGACCTATTCCATGAGAATCATAAGAACAATTCCATGCCCATATCTGTCGAAACCATTACATTTCCTCCCTTTTGAACTATAAATCCAACCAAGCAATTCAAAGCATGGCACAGTCATTTTTCCTAGCAAGATTCAGTTGTTCATTTTCTTTTATTCTCATACACTTCCCATTACTTTTTGTCTACTCCTAACCCACAAATAAAATCAAGAAGCTCACTGACATGCTTATTGCCAATTGTCATTATTATTTTCCATTGTCATCTTCCATTTTCATTTTTCCTTTTCTATCCTTTTCATTTCGCAAATAAACCCTGCTTCAATGAAAATTATTGAGTCCATAGTCCTTTGAGTCTAAAATCCTTGCAAAAGCACCTCGAGGCTTACATGCGTTAATGGAAAGTCCTCATGTCAATGAACAATGAGAATACATCAATGTCCCTTGTTCATCGGATCTTCTAGGTACTCGAGAACAACAAAATTATTTGTACTTAACAAGATGTGTTTGGGAATCTTGACTCTCATTGTCATCAATGGTGAGATTTCTTGTGTTGAACAGTGGCATCCATTAACTGCCACTAAGTCAACAATTTCCTCCTATGTTCGACATCAAAACATCTATTCACATAGTAGGAATTGTGCCAATGAGTTTTGAAGACATGAAGACTGTCATTTTCATCATTTTGGAGCAAATGTAGAAGATATGCAGCTACAGAACCAGATGGCAGCTGCGGAATCAGACAACAACTGCAAAATCAGATGGTAGCTGTAGAATTAGATGACAGCTGCAAAATCAAATAACAGTTGTGGAATCAGATGGCAGCAACAAAATCATCATTATTCCGTAGCAGATTCAGTAAGTTTTAATAAAAGAAATAAAAAGTCATCTTGAATCTTTTTTTCCATGATTTGTGCAGCCACTAGAAGAAGATTATGATCCGAATTTTGCAGCTACCACACATGCAACTCATCCATTTATAAAGGATAAGTTAAGGTATGTTATTTACTAACTTTTTACCATAAAATTCCTTGAAAAGCTATAATGATAATTAAAAAAAAAAACATTTTTCTTCCTAATCTCATAAAATTGCCAATATCATCAGTTGGGGGTGGGGGGGGATACATTCATATTCATATCACATACAAAAGCCCACATACTTACAAAAGATATTAACTATTATATTATTGTTATGAGCATACAAAGGCTTGTCAAAAGTACTAAAAAGGTAATTGGATACAAACACAATCATGGTTGTCACACAAGAACCAACAATGTTTCAATTCAACTAAAAGAATTTGCAGAAGTATGAAGTTATCGAATGATATCATGCAAATTTAAGCTAAAATTCAAGGATAAAAATGAATTAATGTAATATATTGCATGAGGATATGCAATAACTTTAGTTGGGGGGTATGTTGGGCCTTGAAATTATCATTCACTTCCATTACATTTTCACTTATATTTCCATATTGTCACCTTCACTCCACCTTTATTTCATTACATTTACCTCCATTTCATTACATTTACCTTACCCTTATCATTATCGGGTCACATTTATGTTTTTCCAAACTTTAATAATTCTTAGAATTTTTAAATGAATTTAGGATTAAAATATAGAAAATAATGTGCATATGCTTATACCTAACACGTGGGATGAGATTGTTGACATGTGTAGGTCAAAAGAAGGCTTCTAAAAGACCTTTATGTGGCCTCCCAAAACCAAATTAGAATTTAAGTGGAGAAGATTATGGAGTCATAAGGATATGTGTTTCATTTCCTATTTGCATTGAAACTCTAAGAAGACATGTGTCTTATCATTTGCTATTTTGATTGTAACTCTAGAGATGTAGGGAGAGATTCATGGACTCTCATTAATGAGATAAATTTTCATCTTTTTGTATAAATAGGGTAAGTTTTCTCCTATCATAGGGGGTGAAAAGGGGAGTGTAAAAGGAGGAGAAGAAGAAAAAGAATTTTAGAATGTTTTGTAACAAGGCTTGAGTTGGAATGGGATGTAAAGTGAAGAGTTATTGATATAATGAGATTAGGAGTGTATATTTCCACTGTGTAAAGTTGTGAGTTTATCAATAAAGAAGGTTCTTTTCTATTATTGAATTTTAGAATGTGAGTTTTGCGAGTTGGAATGCTATTGGACAATGGAAGGGCCCCCATCAACCATGTGCACCCCTTTGTAAATTTGTAAGATTAATTAGTTTGTTTTACTTTCATTCATGCAAATAGTTTAGCTTTCCATTGCAAATTTTATTTTATTTTTCAAATGTAGATTTACTTCACTGTGTAATTTTATGTTTCCTAAGAGCATCTCAAGAAAGTAGTGTTTTATATATTTTCTAAAATTGGATTGCTTAAAGCATTAGAGCATATAGTGAGTTAGTTTTCTTTCACATGTCTTTACAATGTTTTCTTAGATTCAGCTTTACATTCACTGTTTAACCCTATGTTTTCTAAAGAGCTTCTCAAGAAGGTATCCTTCAGCTATTTTCCAATATTGGTTGCTTAAGGCATTAAGAATAGACAATGATTTATTTTCTTTCCTTATGCTTTTTTCATGCTTTTTAGATTAAGTTTTCATCTATTATGTAGTCTCATGATCAACAAGTCCAAGAAGGTAGTTCTTCCAATTTGGGTTGCCTAAGAGGCATTACATCACATAGTAGCAGAAAGTTTTCCTTTCCATGCTTTTATTATGCTTTCTTATATCACATCTAATATATACTCAATTTCTTAAGTCTTTTCAAGAAGATGATTTAGACATCTTCCTATATTGAATGTTCACAATAGTATTTGAGCATGTAGTAGATCATAGTTGTTTCTATATTGCTTTCTTTCATTTCATAGAATAGGATTAGTTTTATTAGATATCATTTTTGGGATTCAACTGCGTTAAGTAAGTCATTCAAACGTATGACCATTTCCATGAGAGGTAGTCGTAACTGACTAATTTCTCATGATTTTTGAATAGTTCACTTAGCACTCATTACATCGGCTGATGCTACAGGGGTGAAGAAGG
>APFE030949866.1:0-11215 GCA_000404065.3 Pinus taeda | reverse complement strand
TATTTACTTTTCTCACATTAAAAAAAACAATTAAGATACAAAATGATATCCATTAACTTATATCATGATAATATAGTTATGTTAAATCATTTTATCTTAACCATATTGCATAATATAATTTCTCAATCACTTTATATCAACCCTATTTACTAATATAATATAATTATGATAGTGATATAATTATGCTAATATAATATATATATATAGAATTATAGAAAGCTTGTTGTAAATAAAACTAAGACTTCTTCCCAAAATTGAAGTCTCTGCAAATATAAATATAAAGTCTCTGCAAATATAAATATAATTATGATAGTGATATAATTATGCTAATATATATATAGAATTATAGAAAGCTTGTTGTAAATGAAACTAAGACTTCTTCCCAAAATTGAAGTCTCTGCAAATATCCACTAAACGAAATTTAACCTGCCAAACGTTGCAACGACAAAGACACGTTGATTCAGGAATGAAAGAATGACCAATGAAAATCTCATATATTGCTGCAAGGTGGTGGAGGAGAATAACACAAAGATATTTTAGCGTGCCAATCTTGAAAGAAACCAGGAGAAGCACACAAGCAGATATCAAACTTGGAGGAACGTGGAAAACCACAGAAACAGATATCGTTGTGCCAGTCACAGCCCTTGTAAAAAAACCTGAAACAAACCTGGTTCTAACCTAACAATGGCAGATGAAACCAAGTTCTGCTACGAGTGCAAGAGAGAGACAGTTATGTTTGAAGACCATTCCCAAGGTCTGATTTGTACATAATGTGGATTAGTGGTCGAAGAAAACAACGTCGATACGACACGCGATATTCGAATTTTCGAGGACAACGCAGGCGCTCAACGCGTGGACGAGGCGAACCCATCAGCGAATGGGGTAATCGCGCCTATCTTAATCAAATTCAAGGGGAACAACCCAGAATCCATGATTCTCCAGCGATGCCAGAAAATGCAATTGAAATCCATGAAGGATGACAAATTAAAATCTGGCTGCACCCAAATTGCGGACTTTGCTTCCACTCTCAACATCTCTGCCCATGTCAAGGAATACGCGGAGCAAATATATGACGAGTTAAAAGACTCTCAGAAAATTGCTCAAAATTTCAGTACAGTTTTGAGAATGAGAGGAAAAAAACATAAGGCTCTACTGGTTGGTTGCCTTTACCACGCAAGCAGCCAGCTAGATCAACCGAAGTCTCTGGATGAATTTGCAGTGGGGACTGGTCTGTCCAAAAAAATATATTAGCCATGCACGCAAATTTATTCAACAGTGAACCACTAATGTTAATATTGAGGGAAACGATGACAAGAAGGTTAGCAGGGTTGAAACATTACCAGTGGTCGATGTCAATGCCTCTAATGGCGCTCAGCCTCATGATCTTTGCAAGAAGGGAAACTAGACCTGAAAACGAGAAAGCTACACAGACTGTAGGAAATAAGGAAGCTAGATTTAAATAAGTTTACAGTAAACTTCATGAAATTGATGGAGAAACTCGAGGCCAATCGTTGCACCTCTCTTTTGCTGGCTCTCAAAGCGTCAAGTTGCAGCCTACTTGCGAAAATTAAATCATTCCTAAAATGCAATGTGGGAATTTGTTGCCATCTATGGAGGTCTACCTGCAAAATTAAATCATTCCTAAAATGCAGGAATTTGTTGCCCTCTACCTGCAAAATTTTTGTTGCCATCTACCTGCAAAATTAAATCATTCCTAAAATTCAATGTGGGAATTTTTTGTTGTTGTCTACCTGCAAAATTAAATCATTCCTAAAATGCAAGGTGGGAATTTGTTGCCATCAATGGAGGTCTACTGCGAAAATTAAATCATGCCTACTAAGAAAGTCTTTCAAAAAGTCTTTCAAAGTTCCAGAACTCCTCCTCCATAGCTAGATAGGATATGACTAAGATAGGATATGACCAAGATGGTGGAGCCGAAGCCCAGGAAGAAGAGAGCTTTGTAAAATGGACAGAGAGAGGTCTCTAAAATACATAGAGTCCCTGCAATGCAAGCTGTAATAAGTTGTAATAGGAAATGCAAGCTATAATAAGCATGCACGATGTGTTCATGCAACTTGCCACGAAGCCCTCGACTACCAACTAACTAAACCAACAGAAACCTAAAAAAAGGCTTTGGATAAAACCACCTAGACCAAAAATAAATCTTATATAACAACCACTTTGGATAAAACAACAAAGACCAAAACAAGCCGACAATAAAACTTTGGGTAAATATCACTTGCCACAATATTTTAACATCGGGATAAGCGAGGCCTGCAATAAGAGGTAGTTTTTTTTCCAGCAGGAAACTTTGGTTAAAATTTAGATGGATAACAATTGCGATCATAAAACTTTGGTTAAACTATACTAAAGCTCAAAAAAATTTTAGTAAACAAATGAATTAATTGTAATTTAGCGATCGGTGGCCTAAGTTTTCAGAAAACCAGCCGGCAATAAGAGGTCGAAACACAAACTTGGGATAAAAGTCTACTAGGTTGGACATTTTATTTTACAACATTGGCTTAAACATGACATGTACAGGAAATTTTATTTGGTCAAAGCTAATTAATTTCTGGTCAACGATCGATCGATCGCTATAGTCTAGCCGGAGGCAGGGACTGATAACATTGGTGTGTGGAAATACTTTATGATGAAAAACACATAACAATTACCAAAATGCTATGGTGACAACATATTTCTCGCATTTAGTCATTCTCACATAAGTTATTGCAAAATGTTATGACTATGTAGTATGAGTAGATGACAGTGCAATTAGAAGCCACATCGGTTGCATATTGTCACGAATTTCTCTTGTTCTCTATGAAAAATAAAAAATATAGGTACAACAACTAATACAACCTTCTCTTCCCTATTGTATGCATATATATGAGAAAACTAACAGTTTTAACGTTCATTAAAGAGGGAATACATTAATAGAATTTATGCAGGTAAAATACTAGGAACATAGGTAGTTATTTCAGAGGGCATATGTCGACAAAGAATATGCTAGGAACCCACCAGAGATAAAGATAATATGTGCATAAAATAAAAATTATCACTCTATATGAATTCAAAACACTAGGAAGCATTCTTATGAACCTCATGCATCACATTTAACACAACAAGGGAAGTTCCACCTTGATACCATGAGGTATTTCCAAGTGCTAGGTTGTACTACCTGGTGGCTAAAACTTAAGGAGACTTGAGACCTTGCATAATGTTCCCTATGAGAAATATTGTCCCAAAATTTTGTATGTTTCTTTCCTATGATGTGTGACCCTTTGGCATGTGGAAGTACATTAAGCACATGAGTTAACAATATTGCAAAACTGTACAACGTTATTCATGACCACAACATCAATTAATCCACCTCCTAACATGTAAATTAGGAAGCACTTTTATCTTGTAATCTAACCATTTTCCAAGAAAACCTAGGCATCACAACTAATAAGGTACCTGAAAATGTGTGATAATGGGCATTGGAATAAGATTCATAATTTTCCTCCCAACGCTAATAAACTACCTATGATGTATCTGTGACCCCATAGCTTGTCAAGATTGTCCCAATGACCATACCAAGGATTCTAAAGGTTTGTCCCACCTCCACCCTGCATATAGATGTTCGTTTGTAGGCCTCTATAATCGTTTCATAGGTATTGTCCTCCACCCATCAGTTAATGAGGGACTCTAGCAATGAAAATCTCCACCCTCTCTTATTTCAGGGATCCTAGAGCATTTCCTCCACCCTGAGATTTCTCAGCAACTACACACAATGTTGGGAATCTAGAGTGTACTAACTCTAAGAAATCAACAAGGAAATTAAGCTAGGGTAGCTATATGCCTCCACACTTTAGCTAATGAGGGACTCCAGAGATAAAATATCAACCCTCGGTCAACTTGAGTATCCTAGATAACTTAAACAATAGTTCTATTAACATAAAAAGATAATTCACATATATGGTGTATTGATATGAGGCATAAATTTTGACTTAGGTGTTTTCCTACCAAACTAGGTAGAAGGTAGTTAAACCAAACAAACATGATTTCAAATTCTTGTTCTATGAATGGTAATGATAATAGAGTAATAGCCTTACCAAACTGTATCTCTACCAGAATGCATAATTCTAAAGGATAGGAGATATGAAAGCCCTATAATCCATGTATATTTGGCAATGCAAAATAACGATAAGAGTTGATATCAAACTAATGGATTTAAGTCTTTTTATCCACAACAGGTGTCTATGTTAATCCAATTTCAAGAAAAAAACTATATTTTGAAACATGCCCTAGCATATAGACACTAAATAGGTGTAAAAATAGTAGGATTCTAACACCACATCAAAAGTAAGACTTTGCAGTTCATCGTGACTAACCTTTAGTGTTGCAAGTCCCCCTGCTACCCTCACAATGTCGACCACATGGTTTTGAACTTGTGCCTCTCCTTCCTTCACAAAAAATTCCCTCAATTATTTTCTTCATATGCCTATCCCCCATTACTATATTTATCTCTTTGTTTTTCTTTCTACTATTTTCTTCTTTCCTCCCTCACTACACTTCCACTATTCTCTGTGTTTTTGTACCCCCTCCTAGTTTGACTTTCCCTTCTTTTTCTACTATCCAATCCTCTAGGTAGTTAACGCCCAACCCCTCTGCACCAACCAAAGGTGTCTCCCTATCCCTTTTGGTCCTATCACTACCACTCATTTTTGTAGGTCAATCCATTTCCTGCCATTTGGCCTCTCTTTCTCTCCTTTCTTGTCATCTACCATCTTCCCAGGGCTTTTTCTAGAGTCAGAAAAGTGTGAAGGAAAAAATATTATCCACCATGTGCTAATTCTCTTGTATATATCTACAAGTGTGTTTGAAGGATCCTTAACTATGTAAATATTCCCTAGACATGCGAACACCAATGCTTGCAGCATTTAGAGGCTTATTAGGTCTTGATGTTAATCTAAGACAACATATATGATGTATCAAATCATAACGATTGACACAATATTTGGCTTATAAACTTAACGTGCACCACATAAAATCCATATATTTGTTGATAAATAATAGCATACCCTAATCCTCTTTCCATGTTATTATCAACATTTCCATTATTTCCTTTTCTAGATATTAATAGGTGTCTTGAATTGGATTAGTTATTTATAAAATTTTCAGGGTCAAGATTCTTTCCCTTGTAATCCTTGAACCCTTAATCTTTATATCCACACCCAAATCCTCCACCCATTTGAGAAGGTAAAGGTAAATTATTTTTTTCCATTAATTACATAAGTATGAATGACAAGTAAAGGTTCACCCCCTAAACCATTGTAAGGCAACAGAACAAATCATAGTTATATTTATTATCTTTAACATGTATACAAAGATAACTAAGAAAGTGTTTAGAATAACCATGCAAATGCAAACTTCAACATGTATACCAAGATGACTAAGAAAGTATTTACAATAACCATACAATGCAAACGTCAACATGCATACCAGGATAACTAAGAAAGTATTTACAGTAACGATACAAATGTAAGGTGGCCAAGGAAATATTTACATTATATAGATTAATGTGTTATGACTGGGACCATTAACACAATATCTACATATTTCGCAGGATGATTGGGGTCATTACAACACCTCCCTCTTGAGGGGAACACCATCATCGGTGATCTATGACCATATACAATAAAATAAAACATTTAATGTATTAGTTATATTTTTTCATGGAGCTCATAGATTTATACAATATTTACAATTTTTTTCATATTTACTTATCTAACAATCAAATATAGGTAATATCCTTGCATTTGATCAGTCGTTTCCCATGTAGCTTCATCGAGTCCAAAGTGTTTCCATTGTACTTTAACCAGCTCTATTTCTTAGTTCCAAAGCGTGAGCTTCCTCTACTCTATGATGCATAATGGTTCGAGTTAGAATTCTCCCTTTGGTTCCACCTATAGAATAGACCAATCAATGACATTATTAGGATCTTACATATATTTCTAAAGGATACATGGAAGACATCATGAATTTTTACTAAAGGAGGTAAGGGAAATATGTAAGCCACTGGTTCAACCCTTTTTGGTACCTCAAAAGATCCACAAAATCATGGTGCCAACTTGGCACATGACCCAATCTTTAGGGATATCTTTTAGGGTCTAATGTGCATATATACATGTTCCCCAACTTGAAATTCCTTATGCACTCTACGTTGATCCACATAACTTTTTTTCTGGTCCTATGTTGCCTTAAAATTTTTCTTAATGGCCTACATTTATTGTTCCAAATACCTTAACATTATAGGTCCAATTAAGACCCTATTTACGAGGTAATTCTAGCTAATAGGAGTGTTACAACACCTCCCAAATAGTACCTCAAATGGACTCATCTTCAAAGATTCATGATACCCATTATTGTATATGAAATATATGAGTGGGAGGTACTCTTGCCATCTCTTTGACAGATGCATCACATACATCTTCAACATATCTTCAAGGATCTTTTTTTCTTTTTGTTTTTCCATTCATTTATGGATGATAAGTTATGTTGAAGGTCGATTCTCTCCCTAAGGCTCGAATAGTTCCTTCCAAAATATTGAGGTAAACTTAGCGTTTATATCAGAGATGATTTTCTTGGGAACCCCATGCAATCTAACAATTCCTCAGATGAAGATTTGGCATGTTGTGTGTTTCAAATTCAGCCTTTACCTATTGGAATTCCATACATTTTGCAACAAATTATGCTATCCCTTTCTTTAGATTAGGCCAGTAGTAAAAAAAATTATGGCTTGAGGGTCTTCTGATATCCTAGATGGTCAGATTATGGTTTGGAATGGAATTCCTTGAGTATGAGCCTATTCAATCAACTATTGTTTAGCACATCGATCCTATTTTTGAATTTGATCAAGCCTTCTTTTGTGAGGTGATATTCCTCACTATTTTCTCCCTTGTGTACTTGTTGTAACTCTTCCTTTATATTTTAATATTGCTTTTCATATTGTCATGTATCTATAATTTATTCTCCAAACTTAGTTACATAAGAGTTAATCATTGTTAGGTGGTTTAATTTCACTTTTCTACTAAGGGCATTGACAACCCTATTCTCCTTGCCCTTTATATGTTTTATATCAAGTTCAAAATCGCTAAGTGTTTCCAGCCACCTAGCTTGCCTCACATTCAATTTAGGTTGATCAAACAATTATTACATTCCTCCATGATCAATCATTACTCCACATTTTAATGCATGGATAATAGCGCCTAGCTCCAAGTCAAGATCCACATAATTTAGCTCATGTTCATTCAGTTTTTGAGACTCATAGCAAAGAACATTTCCATCCTACATTAATACCCCACCAAGTCCTTCTTTGCAAGCATCAGTGCAAAGTAAAAAGTCCTTGTCTAGATCAGAAATCCTTAAGACTAGTGAATTGGTGAGCAATTTGTTTGACTGATTAAAAATGGCTGCACATTTAGCGGTCCACTTGAACTTCTTCCCCCTTTTTATAAGGTGATAATTGAATGACCTATCTTGGAGAAATTTTTAATAAATCGCCTATGGTAACTAGCCAATCCCATGAATGATCTTATCTTTGATACATTCTTTGGTGCTGGCTACTCCATTATGGCTTTGATCTTTTCTAGATCCATTGTTATTCCATCCTTGGAGACTATATGTCCAAATAATGGATCTAGGATGGGAAGAGATCACACTTACTCATCTTTGCATAAAGCTTTTGTTCCCTCAGTAGTTGTATTATTACTCCTAAGTGTTCTTCATGTTCCTCCTTGGTTCTTGAATACACCAATATGTCATCATCAAATACAATCACAAATTTATCTAGATAAGGGCGCAACATGTTGTTCAAAAGGAACATAAAATTGGCAAGGGAATTTGTAAGCCTGAAGGAACCACCACAATCTTGTAGTGATCTTACCTTGTTTGAAAGTTTCTCTTATGGATACCATCCTCCTTGATGTGAACTTGATGATATCCTCATCTCAAATGGATTTTGAAGAAGAATGTTGCTCCTCTCAACTGATAGAATAAATCATCAATCTACAGCAAGGGATATCTACTTTTTATGGTCATCTTATTTAATTTCTTGTACTCAATGCATCATATGAGTGTGCCATCATTTTTCTTTACAAATAATATTGGTTCTCCCCATGGAGACACACTTGGTATTATGTAGCCCTTATCAAGAATCTCCTTTAATTGTAGTTTGAGTTCTACCAATTCATGAGTACTCATCCTATAGAATTCCTTGGATGTCAGTGATGCTCCTGCCATCAACTCTATAGAAAAGTATACATCCCTATGAGGGGGTATACTAGGGATTTCTGGATGAAATGCATCTCGGTATTTTTATAGAATACTATAGTTATCCAGGACCTCATTATCTTCTTTCCTTACATTTCTATTAGCTTCCGCATTACTGGATATGTGTACGGAAATAGGGAACACCCTTTTCTGTGGCTATGCTAAGCTTTCATAGTTGTGATAATTATCACTAAGGTAGGTTTTGTTTTTTCTTGTAGTGTTCTTCTTTCCCCAATCTTATCTAAGCATTCAATATCCTTCTCATAATAATCTACTTTTTTTTATGGGTGTGCAACCAATAGATGCCTAGTAGTATACTATATGCACCCAAGGGAAGTAGATTAAGGTTGTTTATGGTTTCCATGCCATTGAGTTCAAATGTGCATGATTTTACCCATTGGCTTACTCTTCTCTTTTTCCTTGTGCTACCTAGACCAACCATGCTTCTCCATGGCTAGCTGGCAATGATCTACAAGCTCAAGGATAATATAACTATAATAGGAGATAGGGTCAAATAGAATAGAGACAATTTTATTAAAAAATTTACCTTCCATTTCAATGATGGAGTCATAATGGTCATCCTGTTTGTTGTCAATGGTGGAATATATCTTGGATATACTCTAGGTTACATCGCTCATAGTGAAATCTTTGGCTAGTTGGCAATGATCTACAAGCTCAAGGATAATATAACTATAATAGGAGCTAGGGTCAAATAGAATAGAGACAATTTTATTAAAAAATTTACCTTCCATTTCAATGATGGAGTCCTAATGGTCATCTTGTTTTTTTCCAATGGTGGAATATATCTTGGATATACTCTAGGTTACATCACTCATAGTGAAATCTTCTTTTATGTTGTAGATTTGTGGCCTGGAATCCTTCCATTGTGAGAAATTTGTCTTACATTGATTTCCTCCACATGTACAACATTGCAATGATTTCTTATCATCTGATCTATTTTATCCTCCTATAGGTTGATGCACATGCCCTTTTTCAGTTGGTTTGAATTTTGGTTCAGGCTGGCCTATACTAGTTGAGGCTACCCCTTCCTTTTTACATGTGGTTTGCATTTCCCTTCCTTTCTTATGCCATATTTTTGTATTCTTTCTATTACTTTCTGGCTTCCAAACACCCTTAATTTTTGTCTTTTTTGTTTACTACTCATAACAATGCTTCAATTTTCAAATGGCATCTTCTAATGCCTAAGGTTCATCAAATTCAATGTGATCCTTGAAATATTGGGTTAGTCCACTAATAAATCTTTGGAAAAATTCTTTCTCTTACTGCAAGTAGGGTACATATTGCAACAACTCTAGAAACTTGGTGGTGTATTCATCATGTGACATTTATCCCATCTTGAGCTCATAGAATCCTTTTTCTTTCTATTGAAATATCTCTCTGATGGGTACTTTTTATGAAACAACTCCTCGAATTCACACCAAGTTAGATCTTCTTCTCGTATATTCTTCAAATTTTCACATATTCCCACCATATATCATCTTTTCCCTTCAAGCTAAATGTGGCCACCCTCTTCTTCATGATCTCAGAATAATTGAGAATCCTGAAGAACTTCCTCATTCCCATCAACCAAGCTTTTGCATCAGTTTCCATCTGCTAAATTTGTCTCGTCCTCTGATTCCATGTATCTCTATTTATTTCTAGGGTTGACTCGTGGTCCATATTTTCCTTAGCTCTACAATCTTAAAAGGCTCTATAAGGCAATAACATTGACTTTTCGTTGCCTTTCTTGGGCCTTGACCAGTCTTTCATTGTCAGCTTTGTAACTTATTAGCTTGAACTTGAGACTCCTCGAGGTGTCAACCCAGTTGAGAAATTCTCCTTCTCCACGCCACTCAGTTGATCTCTCCCATCTGACAGATATTTCTTCTAGATCATTGGGATTTGTTGAAGCTATACACAACCATATTTTTGTTTATTTTCCTCTTCATGTTAGTTCTTGTGATGTTTTGACATTGAAGCATGCAACTATCAGTTACATTAGATAGAGGTGCATCATACCCATGTATTCTATACTTATAATTTTTAATACTAACTAGCACACACATACATATATGATCATTTTAATTAATTAATAGGCTTGTTTATTTTTACCCCAAGGCTTAGTGTTGAAACTTCGTTATGATGTCACTTGTAACATAACCCCTTATATACATGTACATGTACATGTACATATACATGTACATATATATATATATATAGTTTAGGTGTATTAAATGGCTTAATCCTCTCTTTTGAGAAGGTATCCTTTTATTCTTGGGGGTAATCACCCAATAACACCATTCCTTGAATAGTCTAGATGTGTTAAACATTCTTAGTCTATGGAGATTGAGATAATGATCTGTGTGATACACCATGGCTGACTTCATGTGCCATAGATAATGGCGTTGAATGTAAAGTGGTGATGAACATATTTAATATATGGAGGTTGAATTGCATACTAATGGCTCTACCCCTATCTATGTATATTAAATAGAGAGATTCTCAAAGAAAGATTCTCAATATCTTTGTCAAATTTAACTAAATCCCTTAGGAATAATTAAATAAATCATTATTTGTTTATTAGTCCTTAACTAATTCTTTGAGATGATAAATAATTATTTATTTATTTATTGTTTCTAAATAAAAGTTTAAATACTTTTTCCCTCCTCAACAAATATAATAAAATATTCGAGACGGTTATTCCAAGAATGGGATCAATAATATTTTATTATTTCTCATTACTCAAGGATAGCTCAATATTTTGTTATAAATAGAAGGGTTTTCGATTCACTATTCACTTTTGATTATTTTCATTTTTGCACCCATTATTGTAACTCTGATTATTTTCATTGTCGCACACCATTATTTGTTTGGTTTATACATTATAGAGGAGAGAAACTCT
>APFE030949864.1:300737-351302 GCA_000404065.3 Pinus taeda | reverse complement strand
CCATTTATGATGCTCATCAGTAAGCGAATTTTGCTATTTGCAGGGGTTGTAATGGCTTTTCTGAATTCTTAGTGACAATTGTGCGAAAAGAGTGAAAAGAGGGGTAAATTGGCTTTTATAGAAAAAAATAGTTTGTTTTGGTGGGTTCATTGATTGATGAATAGTGACAGTTTTCGATTGAATAGGGGAAGTGGTTTTGGAAGGCTATCACACCGCTTTTATGGTGTGAGAGGTATTCAGGAGGGGTCATTCAATTCCATTCATCGTTCGACACATAGCATCGGGGACCAGGAGGAAAACCACCTTATCAGGTGGGTAAAGGATGGACATCGGGTCAACCCAGTATGGATGCGAGCCGTTGGATATGGGGGAGGGACATTCAACGGTGATCAGGAGACGAAGGTGGACGACGATTTACACAAAGGGTTTACGGGGGGCCCATGGGTCTAATCACCAGCGGTAAAGGATTAGTTTAATACTTAATCTCCTCAAGGCATTTTAATTCAATATTAGGGACATAGGGCGAGGTTGTTAACATATTTTGTGGGATATCGAGTAGTAATATAGTTTATAATTAAACTAAGGGGTGGGGTTAAATATATACAAGACAATGGGTTTTTTGGAAATTTATATAACAAAGTTAGAAAGCTAATATGAGGTGAAATGAACAAAAGGGGTATTGCACTTAAGTATACAAAATCTTATGCGTTTTTATGTACTTACTACTTAGGATAAATGTATTTTGTGGGTTTTTGTGTAAAAGGGTATTTATAATGGGGTTTTCCTAGGTAAAACGAATTTAACCTTAGGAAGAGGAGTTTTGTGAGGGAGATGAATGAATTGCAAGGGAATTTAACACCTTTCCTTCTTAAGTCATCAAGCCAAGGCTCTGGTCCCACTAGAAGTCATAGAAATGCTCTGAGAATTTTTGACCTAAAGAACTATAGGTATTAATATTTTTATTATGAAAGGGAAATTAGTGAGTGTTGTAGGGGTTAAAAATGAATGATGGGGAATTAATCATTTTGGAGTGGTGCACCACTATTTTTTCCTTTGCACATTTACTTATGCATATTTGAAATATGCATTTGGAACAATGACATAAGTACTTTTGTGTAATCACATGGCATTTCTACAACCTTTCTACTACTTACCCATTTACTCATCCTACCATTTTTCTTCACTTTATTAGGGTGCATTTAGGCTAGAAAACCGTTATCCATATTTTTCTTTTGTTTACAAAGTAAAATAACTAATTCTAACCTTATATCATCCAAGGGATCAGATTAAACTGATAAGAAACTTTTATTCACTCTACCTATCTAATGATCTGCCAAGATTACACTATTTGGTCATATTTTATTCTCTAACTATAAACCTAAAATTCAAAACATGAAATAGCCAAGTTTTAAGAATTTGACTATCATGGATTGTGGCATGAGTAACAAGCTGCACACAAACTTTTATTATGCAAAGAAATAAACAGTAGTGGCATTTTGACTTGCTCACTTTCATGTTCTCTTTTGTCTTTTGGGATTCATATATTTTTCATTTTTTTACCTTTTCATTGTTTTTTTCCTTTGATTATTCTTTTAGGACATACCATCTTTATATTTTTTAATTTTTAATATGGAAAACATTTACAGAAAGCAAAGGTATGTACAATATTACAACGCTTAATCTCAGTCATTCAAAATTATGACTCCTCTTGGTATAGGAACCTAACAGGTTGCGTGTTTACCATATGTTTGATGAAATATTTGTCCCCATTGGGAGGAGTCAGGTCAAGTCCTAGTTATAATTTTCTTTTATAAGCTTTTTTTCTATGTGATTTTTCATTTTTGGAAGCTTCACTGAGTTATGGGTAGAGGCCTAAATCCTGGACTTGAAAAAGTGGCTTAGAATTCAGGTTCGTTGGCATATAATTGACTCGAAAAATCCACAATTTCATGAAGACATGCTTATCAGTGTGACTAGAGGGCTACAACCACTTGCATTCTTCAAAAGGGAGTGACTGGGGCTCTATATTGGTGAAAAAGTGAGTCATCTCAGTATTTGGACGTCTAGAGGGGTTGGGTTGCTCTTGGAGGTCCTACAACACCCGAGGGAATTCAGTAAGCTCTTATGTTGTTGTCTCCATTTCCTTAAGGTTGTATAGGAGGTTGAGTCTTATCATAGTGACCCTCAGCTCATGTTTACCCCAGGTAGACCCATACAAGTGGGTAAATATGGGAGGTGGTGGTTACAAGGTGGTATCAGAGTGACTTACACTCTATTTGGGTAAAGTATGATGTTGTCACAGTTATGGTTTTCATGCATGGGGTTATGGTGTACATTTTTTTTTCCAAGGAAAAAATATAACTTTTCATTAGTATTTATAAAAGGTTACATAGTGTATGCTTTCAAGCATTCATTTAACTGTATGAGTTCACATCATAGAGTTTCTTGAAATGGTATTTGTGTGTCTTTCAACATCTACCATCTCTCTTTTCTGTCATATGCACACTGATCATATTTGGAACCAGGCCTCCTCAGTGAGGAAAGCAACCCTGTTTGATCAATTGTCTAGAAGTCATCATCATTTATCTTAAAACAAAAAAGATATATGTTCTTACCAAGTCTTTTATGATAAAACAATCGAGCCATTCCCGGGCCTCCTCATTGAGGAAAATAGCCCAATCAGGAATGATTCTGCTATTTTTTTGGTGTTTTTGTGAACAAGACAAATTTATCATATTATAAGTAGCATGTATAGTTTTGCTAAAATAAAAGCTGAAACATAAACAAAAATATTGCCAATATGTGAGAGTTCGCATTAGAGCCTTGAGTAATTTGTGTGCGTTAAGCATATGGGGGTTGATCTGACACATGGATCTCATCCCGATTAGTCTCCTATATCATCCAAATGCCCATATCTTGTTGTACCCCCGCTTTAGAAAGATGATATGCTATAGCATTGCATTCCCTCTATATGTGACATAGAGATAAATCGTTAAAAAAAAAACTTTCAATGTTTTGTTTCATCTAGCAATGGAGATAATATATTATTTTGACATCTTCTCACTCCATTGAACCATTTTATAATGTTCATCGAGTCCCCAAAGATCTGAACCGTGATAATTTCCAGGTGGATTAACTAGCATAATAGAAGTTCTAATGAAGATAGTTCTGCAAAGTTGTTTGTTCCATTCCCCAATCCCACTAAGGCTTTGAGTCTTCTATGCCGATTTAGATGAATTACTATCCCAACCCCGCATTTGTTGTTTTGAGTGGAAGCCCAATCGAAGTAAGCCCAAGGCACTTCTTCCTTTATTTGCTCCTCTCTCATAGGCCGAGAGTTTTCTTCCCACCTTCGTTTAGGGATGCTTGAGAATATTTCCATGCATCCTACTGTTGTCCTTCCTGGCAAGGGGATTTGAGCTTGAAAAATACATTTTTTTCGAGTTAATATACCCCAAGCAACGATAAGTGGTAGGTTCCTCAAATTCCCCCCAGGAAATCCTTCCCACTAGTTTTGCCATGCTTCTTCAATAGACCTTCCTTCCCATAACACCTTTTGATGGATCAGTCTCCCTAATTCCTGCCTTGGATCAGTCTCTAAGGCACTCCTTCCTTTATTTGCTCCTCTCTCACAGGCCCAGAGTTTTCTTCCCACCTTGGTTCAAGGATGCTTGAGAATATTTCCATGCATCCTACTGTTGTCCTTCCTATCAAGGGGATTTGATCTTGAAAAATACATTTGTTTTGAGCTAATATACCCCAAGCAATGATAAGTGGTAGGTTCCTCAAATTCCCTCCTGGGAAATTCTTCCACTAGTTCTGCCATGCTTCTTCAATAGAACTTCCTTCCCATAACACCTTTTGATGGATCAATCTCCCTACTTCCTTCCACACTTCCTTTGTAAATGGACACTTTAAGAAAATATGTTGTATCGTTTCTATGTTATTTTTGCATAAAGCGCATCTTCCTGGACCCGATTTGTATCTTCTCTATAAAACATCCTAGGTTGGCACCTTCTTCCTGAGAATACACCAAAAGAACATGCGGGCCTTAGCAGGATTTTGCATTTTTCATAATGGGATAACCCACCAGGCTTGATCCCCCTAGCCTTTTTTTGACTTTAGGAATTTATATCCAAATTTCGGGGTATAAGTGCCACTGTCTGCATGTGCCCATACCAACTGATCCAGTCTGTCTCTTAGCTTGACGTTTGACCTAGATAATTCCTTGGTGTAGTTGAACCACTCCTCTCTCCATTCTATGTTTAGGTTTAGATACTCTCCCAATAGCCAGGCTTAGTCCCATATATTTGAGAGACCTGGGTTGCCAATCTGACTTAAGTTATGAATGCCTCCTAAGTCAAGTTAATGAAGGAGACCTAGAGAAAGGGAGTAGTCTTCATTAAATCCCACCCATGGGTCCTTACCTATCCTTACTTGTTCTCCATTCCCTACATGCTAATTCAAGCCTTGTTCTATAATTTTAAAAGCATCTACTGTAGATTTCCACACCACTGAGGCATTTCCTTTTGACTTGGTTGGACTCCTAATCCACTCCTCCATCAGAGTGGGATCAATGTATTTCCTTCTTACCACCATTGTCCATAGATTCTCCATCTTTATTAATCTCCACCCCATCTTTGTAGCTAAGCACGATGTAAAGGTTGTTAAGTATTTTATTCCCCAACCCCCCCATTCCTTTGGCCTTGCCACCTTTTCCCATGCCACCCAAGGCAATCCTGTCTCCTCCTTTGATCTTGCCCATAGGAACCTACTGCATACCCTTCTAAATTTTTCCAATGTTCCTTTTGGAACCCAGGTGAGTGCAACCCAATGGATCAGCATATCCATTAGGACTAATTTATGAGGGTCAATCTCCCAGATCTAAACAAACATTTGTAGCTCCAATGGGTGATCCTTGCTTCTATTTTTTCTATCAGCCAAAGCCAATCCTATTTCTTGTATGAATTAGGTTTCAAATAAAAACCCAGGTATTTGAACCTATCCTCTAACTTTTTCACATCTTCTATTATTTGGTGAACTTCCAATCTACTGAAACCTTCTAGCAGCAATTGTGATTTCTCCTTGTTCACTTGCATTCCGATCGCCTTTAGAAACAGTTCCAGTATCCTTTTCAATTCCTTTATTTCACTTCTTCTGTTACTAAATATCAGAATTTCGTCCACGAACAAGAGATGGGTTATATGCATATTGACAGCCACTTCCAAACCTTTGATTGTGCCATTAATGAGCCCTTCCACTACTAATATGAAAAAAAGGAGAGATAGTGGCATCCCTATGTCAGCCCTCTCTGGCTTTGAAAGAAGTCGGATGCTGCCCCATTGATTAACACCACAAATCTTACATTGGTCAAGCATCCCATAACCCAATTTATGAAATCCATTTAGAAGACCAAGTGGGTGAGGAGCATATGTAGATACATTCAGCTGATTTGGTCATATGCTTTGGACATGTCTATTTTCACTATTGCTCCTTTGTTTTTTTTTCTTTAAGCTATGAATGGTTTCCTCGGCTACACCTATCGCTTCATGAATCTGTCTCCCATCCAGGAAACCAAATTGTTCTTTGGATATATGCCTGGATAGTAGGGGTTTTAATCTTTCAGCAATCACCTTTGCTATAATTTTGTAAATACAATTATAGAGGGAGATTGGTTGAAATTCCTCGAAAGAAGAAGGATCTTCTTTCTTAGGGATGAGGGCTATGAAGGTTGAGTTGAGAGGGGGGAAGATTGCTCCTTTCCTTCTAGATTCTTCCACTACTCCCATCATTTCACCTCTGATTTGATCAAAGAAGTGTTGGAATAGCTCCACCGTCCAACCATCCGGTTTGGGGCTCTTATCTTTTTGCATAGATTTTAGGATTCCTTCTACCTCTCCCCTCGAGCCTTCCTTCATAAGTTCACCGAATTCTGCTTCACTCACATAGCAAGGGAAGATCTGTGTTGTTTATATTACCTCTGCTAAGGATAATTCTGATGGGGCAGTGAATAAGATTTTGAAAATTCTAATTCCCATCTGTGAAAGTTCCTCAAATGTTCTTGCCTGTTGACCTCCTTTTGTCTTTAGTGCCGAATTGGTGTTCGAGCATTTTCTTCCTTTGGCATAATTATGAAATAATTTTGTGTTATCATCCCTAGCCTTTAGCCATATGGCTCTGCTTTTTAGGCACCATTGTTCTTCTCTTTATAAACGTATTTTGCTCCTTTGAGATTCCAGCATCATTATTCTATCCCTTTTTTCTTTTGTTTCATATCCATCAACTTCTGGGCTTTCAAGGATCTACAATTCTTTCCTTATTTGTATGAGATCCTCCTCCTATTTCAACTTTTTGGCCTTTGCCCAGTCCTTTGTAGACTTTTTGAGACATTTCAAGTTTTCCATAGAAAGGAACGATTTATCCTCAGGGTCACTATCCCTCACTGGTCTCCAAATTTCTTTGAAGAGGGAATTATAGGACCCCTCTAGTAACCAATCTGAGTTGAATTTGAAAGGCGCTACCATTTGTTTTGGGATACTTTGATAATTCTAATAGTATTGGGATATGATCATATGCTCCTCCTTCACCCACCCACTGACTGAAAGCTAGAATCATTACTACAACCTCCTCTCTCAGAAGAAATCTATCCAATCTTTTTGGAACTCGATCCTCCCCTATTCTCCTGTTATTCTAGGTGGGTCTTGTCTTTAGTAAGTTTATGTTCAGCATCTTGTTTTCTCTAATGAGGTTTATAAAAAAAATCTGAGAGCGGGTCTTCCGTGGCTGAGGGACCCCAAGTTTCTGTTGTTCCTATAGAAAAGTTTAGATCTCCCCCGATCACCAAATTAGGGTTATTCAACAGTGTTTTAGAAAATAGGGCTTTCCATAAAAGTGCTCTACTCTAGAAAGGTCCATAAATGTTTAGGATTACCAGGTTGATGCATAGTTCTAGAGATAATACTTCTACCCCCATGACCTGGTCCATCCTCCAGGTGTTTAGCACTTTAAATTTTCCATTTTTCATCCCCATAGCCAGACCTCCATAGTGACCTTTCACATCCAATGTGTGAAAGCTCCATCCATTCATCATCTTTGCAAGATCTTTTATGACTCTTCTCCAACCCCTAAAGTTAATTGGACCACAACAATGTCTGGGTTATAGTTTCAAATTACTTCTTTAAGTGCCAGTGTTTTTGGGTTATTGGCCAGCCCTCTACAATTCCAAGAGAGAATGATCATTTTCTAACCTCCGAGGGGTATTTTTCTGCTTTAAGTGCCCCAAAGATGGACATTTGTTTCCCATCTGCTATGTTGATTTTGGCTCTTAGCTTAGCCTTTGACATATTGGTTTTTCTTCCTCTCACCTTGCGCTCCCCTGACTGGGAGATTTGCATATCAATTCCCCCCACCGCATCCCATGGAGGGGGCTTTTTCTCTCGAGGTCTGAAATTATAAGGGCTTATGAAGGATAAGATTCCTTCAACCTTTTGGGTACCCTTAGCCAGCACATGCTCAGGGTTCAGATCTATGTGGGGAATTGATGTGATAATACTCTCCATTTGATCATTATCTGAATTAAGAATAGGAACAACTATATTTTGTTGCCTCGAGGGACCAGGCCTAGATTAAACATCTATTAAAGAAATTGAATGAGTAAATAAAGGTAGGGTTGAGGCCAAGTCCATACACTCTTTGTCGAGAAGAAAACTATCATTATTTTCTACTAGTCGTTCCAGGTCCTGCCCCAATCCTTCATGCTGCTCTGTTCGCTGATTTTCAGTGTTTATTATTTCTTGTGCCCCCATGCCCTCTTCTACTTGCTCATGATGTTTGTCTATGTCCATCTGGTCAGCTTCCTTGACTTCCTCTATCCTCCTTTCCTTTGTATATTCCTCTTCTACAACCTCTACAACTGCCTTCCTCTGTTTCCTACACCTTCTGAAACCCATGGGCACTCTTTTGCCAAATGTACATAGATATGACACCTGTGCCATCGAAATGATAGGTGTTCATAATCTAGCTATTGAACATACTTATAATCTCTGTAGTGAAGTTGTATTTCTTCTGCCAAGCCTGCCCGTGGATTTAAACTAACTAGTATATGTGCCATCCACTGGTGTCTGGTGTGCAAAAATGATAAGTCTGCCTCCATGAATTTCCCAACGTGATTCCCGATATCTTTGAAAACTGATTCCACCCACAGAAATGGTGGGAGCCCTGGCATACTGACCCAAACCAATAGCTCATCCACCCTTTCCCTCTGTGCATCAAACAAAGGACTCCATCTTTTAAATAAGATCAGATGACTCTCGAAAGCCCAATTTCTTTCTAGGACCCATTCCACGGTTTCGTTTCTTTCAAATTTGACCATAAACCATCCTTTCACCAATGTTGTGACCTGATATGCATTATTCGGTGCATCTTGCCAATTTTGCGAGGTCCATTCCTGTATGAATTTAGTGGAGTATTTTTTCCCCCGTGACCTTCCAACCAAGGTTAAATCTGCTACTTCCATGGCTTCCTCAATTTTCACATCCATTCCAAGGACCAGGTTTGCTATGGGATCCTTTCTCTTAATTATTTTGGGTTTTTTCCTCTTTTCCCCCACCTGCCTCTGTCGTGGCCCTTCCTCCCTACTCTGTGGGATATATTCCACATTTGCTGCTTTGACCAAAAGTGATCTTGCACTCCCTACTTTTGATTTTCGATTTCCTCCATCTAGACTCCCTCCTCCTTGGATGAATTATATTACTCCATCCCAAATTAGAACCTCCTCGCGAGTTTTCTGCCCACTTCCTCTCCTATCCTCCACCTCTGTCCACTCTCTCCCCCTTCCTTTTTTTAGCCTTTCCCCTGATTCCTTATAGATCTCGTCTAGACCATCAATGGTTTTCATAAACCTTGTTGTATCTTCCTCGATACCCAGATATGATAGGAGACCCTTACTACAACTGATAGGGGCCGAGTTTTTTTCTGGCTGGCCCTGTATTGACCCTGACCTAAATCCTTTCTTAAAATTCCCTACGTCTCCCCCTAGTATCAGCCCTGATCTCCATTCCTCCTTGTTTTTTAACCCAAAGCTTATCACAATGTCCGCTAACCCTCCTGAGTAAAAATGACTAGGAGGAGAGGGTTCATTACTTACTTGGAGGTTACTTTTCTCCTCCGTTCTATGTTTCAACATGGACAGTCCTGCTTGCTATTTCTGCTACTTCTCCCAGTTTTCAGGGAAGGCCAACCTTAAGCTCTCCTCTATCAATCCTAGGGTTTTACCCTGCTTCCATGCCGCCTCCAAACCTCCCTTCCTCCTCCCAGTTTGTCCAGCTGGACAAATATATCTTTCAATATTCTGGTCGGTTACTTCCAAACCCCAGACTAACAGAATGTCGCCAGGTTCGAGATCCATATCCACTGTGTCATTGAGTTTGACCTTATTTTTGTTGTCTGCTCCTTGATATCTGCTTAGTGGGTAAAATGACTGCCTCAGCCCTACCTATGATCATGTGCTGAAGGTGGGAAGCGGCAACACAACTTAACCTCCTGCTTAATCTCGTTTCTCTTCCCTTAGTCATTTTCTGAGGACATTCATGAGGTTATTGTATTCCCTATCCCAGCGAATGCAATGTCCTTCAATTTTCACCTGTCCCCTTTTGTGTCTCCTTTTTTGACATCCTCAAGCCTACCTCATCTAGCTGTCCACCTCCTGTATGACCTCTTGTCATGATCTCGACCCTGTGGCCTCCACTTGCGTCACCTCTCATGGACTACACTTGGTCACCGTCGATTGTTTAAACCCTCATTATGGTGTACATTTGCTATGGTCATCCATGGTCTTTTTATATTGATGTGATTATGATTACATATGTATCACGCTAATGTGGATGGATATTGTAGATGAGATAAGCCTCCCTTGAACATCATGAGGTATGGATTTGGTTTTGGTATCTATTTGGTTTATCTAACATGGTACACTTGCAGGAAGAAGAGAATCAAAGATGATGAGAAAAATGGTAGGCTACAGTTCCCATGACTCTCCTTACAGACCAGTTGGGCAGTAAGGAGGAGAGCATTCTCCTGTTATAGCAAATATATTTAGGAGTTTGAGGGCAGAGATCAAAAGTTACAAAGTGAAAATGATAGGTTGGTTGAGGCTCAAGAAATACATGCAAGGGATCAAGAGAAGTAGGTAGAGGTCAATGTAGCGATTCTTGAGAGATTGTCAGAGTTGCATAGGTAGGGATAGTTGAGGATGAATCAAGAGTAGGAAGAGAAAACCAAGGGAGTCTATGGTAGCATGTCTCAGTCTAGATACAGGTTGGATAAAGGGGATATAGTCAGGTCTGGTAGATCATTGGATATGCCTAAGAGAATGACTGGTAGATCATTGGATACACCTAAGAGGACGACATCATCACCGCTATCACCATCATCATCGTTGTATGAGGGGTGAGTACTTTCCTAAGAAAGTCAAGAAAGTCAAGCCACCTATATTCAATGGAGAGATGAAGAAGTTAGAAGATGCAGAGGCATGATTTCTTGGGATGAAGAAATTCTTAAGATTTCATAGCTATTCAAGCAACATGAAATCTAATATAGCCACCTTCAGTCTCAAATGGAAAAAATATATTTGGTGGGAAGATGTGAAGAATGTCAAGGGAATCTGGGAAGAAGAGTTTAATTGGGATGAGTTTAGGAGACTCTTCAAAGAGAAATACTTGTCTGAGAGGTATTATGATTGCAGATCTAAGGAATTGTATGATTTGTGGATGGGTTCTATGATAGATTATGAGTATACTAGTAGGTTCCTGGAGCTTTTCACGTATGTGCTTTATCTCAAGGATGAAAAGGCTAAGATCCAAACATTCATGAGTGGGCTGCTAGTAGAATATAGAAACTAGATTGAGTTCGATTGGCCTAGACCCTTGGAGGAATGCATCAGGAAGCTAAATAATTGTTACGAGTAGTCAAAGTGCACAAATGAGAAAAAGAATTACTTTAAGGGAAATTATAAAATTAAATGGAAGTGGCCACAAAATAAGGGAATACCTCAGGATGCAGGTGAGAAAAAAATATGGTTCCTTTCAAGAAGTTCAATGTAGTTGAGAAGGGAGAAAGGTCGTAGCCTAGAGAGCAGCAAAACATACGCGTTGGTAGGGGACTATCGCAGTGTTGTATATGTGGCAAAGATCATTGTAAGAAGGATTTCCCATTATACTAGGGTTGTAGGCCTCTGATATATAGTAATGAGGAGGTAGAGACATTTGGGGATGTTCTTCATAGCATTCCTCAGATTTATGCAACAGTGGAAAATAAACAGGGGGATCATTAGGCATCCACTATTGAGATGGAAGTAAGATTTGTGGTCGAGTTATTTCTATATTGACTAATCCTTGGTATAATTATAGTTATGTTAATCATGATCTCATGGATAAGCGTGGCTTGAGAAAATAAGGGCATGAAGAGCCTTGGTTCATGTAGTTGGCTATAGGTACTAACAAGAGAGTTCATCATTGGGTAACATCTTGTGCAATTTGAACTTAATGGTATGTCTACAAAAACACATCTGAATGTATTTCCACTGGTATAATATAGTATGCTTTTGGGTATGAATTGGTTATATCTTCACAGGACCAAAGTAGATTATTATGAAAAGGATATTGGGTTCCTGGATGATAATGGGGAACAAAGAATATTGGAGGGAAAGAATAAGCCTACATCAGTTAGGATGTTTACATCTATGTAGGCTACACAGTTGTAGGAAAGAATGTATAATGTTTGCGGTCATATTTCCAATGAAAAAGGTAAGGATGTTAAGGATGCAGGCATATTCAAGAGGTACCATGTATTAAATTATTTTCAGGATGTGTTTTGGGTAGAGATTGTAGAGTTGTCTACCCACAAGTAAGTGGACTTTTCTATTGAGTTGGTACCAAGGTCAATGCCAACATAGAAAGAAGCTTATAGGATGAGCACTCTAGAGTTGGTAGAGTTGAAGTTGTAGTTGAAGGAAATGCTTGATAAAGGATACATTAGGACAAGTGTATCACCTTGGGGTGCACCAGTATTGTCCATGAAGAAGGAGGATGGTACTCTCAGATTATGCATTGATTACACACAACTGAACAAGGTGACGATCAAGAGTAGGTACCCACTACCGAGGATTGATGACTTGCTTGATCAGTTGGAGGGAGCATACGTTTTCTCAAAGATTGGTCTGAGATTAGGATACCATCAAGTCTACATCAAGGAAGAGGACATTTGCAAGACTACTTTTAGGACTAGGTATGTGAATTATGAGTTTGTTGTAGTTCCTTTTGGTTTGGATAATGGCCCAACCACTTTTATGTGCTTTATGAATAGTGTGTTGCATCCTTATTTGGAAAAGTTTGTTATTGTATTCGTTAATTACATCTTGACATATTCTAAGAATGAGGAAGGGCATGTAGATAATTTCGCAGAAGTGTTGAGATTTCTAATAGAGCATCAGTTCTATGCCAAGCTTAGCAAGTTCAATTTATTTAGTCATAGGTGCATTACTTGGGGCATGTTGTTTCCAAGGAAGGCATAGCAGTAGATCCAGAAAAGATAAGGGCTATCATGGAGTGTGCAACTCCTAAGAATGTGGATGAAGTTAGACCATTCATGGGGTTAGTAGGTTATTATAGGAGGTTCATCAAGAACATCTCATGCATTGCATATCCTATTATATCTTTGTAGATAAAAGAGAAGAAATTTGAATGGAAATAGGAATGTGCAACAAGTTTTGAGCAACTCAAACAATTATTGGAAAATGCTCTAGTTCTTAATATCGTAGATCTAGATAAAGAGTTTGTGGTGTGAAGAGATGCTTGAAAGAGAAGACTTGGTGGATTGTTGATATAGGAGGGACAGGTGGTATGCTATGAATCCAGGAAATTGAATCAGCATGAACATAACTATGTGATCCATGATCTTGAGTTGGAATCTATTATACATGCATTGAATATGCAGAGACACTATCTTCTTGGTAGGAAGTATGTATTAATGAGTGACCATAGTGGATTTGAGCTACCTATTTTACCAACGAAATATGAATTCCAGGAAAGCTAGATGGTTGGCCACCTTAAGTGAATTTGAATTTGAGATCAGATACATCAAGGGTAAGGAGAACATAGTTGCAGATGATATTAGCAAGAGAGTGTAGATTAACCATGTTGCAACAATGAGCTAGTATGGGAAACTTTTATAAGAACTTATCTTACATGTAGGACATCAGGATGATAGGTACGTGGATCTTAGGCACAAGTTACAATATCAGGGTATAGGTGATTAGGATGTCAACTATCATCTCATAATAGATGGCTTGGTGAGATTCAGGGACATGATCTATGTGCCATACAATACTGACCACGGGAAGCTTATCTTGAGAGAATTTCATGCTACACTAATTTCAGGTGACACAGGATACCGAAGGATGTTGACAGTAGTGAAGAAGTTCTATAATTGGCTGAATTTGAAGAAGGAAGTGTCAAAGTTCATCGCTAGATGTTTGGACTATCAAAAGGTGAAAGTAGAGTGTAAGAGTCTAGGTGGATTGCTTCAACCTATTCTGATTCCATAATGGAAATGGGAGTTCAATTCCATGGACTTCATTACAGGTCTTTCGAGGACATTGAAGCATAATGATTCAATCATGGTTGTGGTTGACAGGTTGAGCAAGGTATCTCACTTCATTCTAGTGAATAATACTTATTTAGCTAGTGAGGTGGCACAAGTCTTCATTAGGGATATCATAAGATTGCATGGTGTTCTGAAGAAGATTGTATTGGATAGGGATGCTAACTTCACTTCTAAGTTTTGGAAGGAGCTATTTACAGTTTTGGGGACAGAATTGTCCTTCAGTACAAATTATCATTCATAGACATATGGATAGATAGAGAGGGTCAACAAGATTTTGCATCAACAGAAGAGATGGGAGGAGTACCTTCCATTAGTTGAGTTTTCTTACAACAATGTTTACCAGGAGTCACTAAGGATGAGTCTGTTTGAGGCACTGTATGGGTAGAGTTGTAATAGTCCCATTAGTTGGAGTGATTGAGTGAATAGGGTATTTATAAGACTAGACATGTTGGTAGACATCAAACAGGAAATTCAAGTTATAAAGAATAATCTAAAGGCAACAGAAGACAAGAAAAAGTGTTATGCAGAACAACACGGAGAATAAGGAGTTTTAGGTTGAGGATCATGTGTATTTGCACATGAATACCAAGAAGGCTTCCTTGAGGATTGGGTCATGTCCCAAGCCGGCACCACAATATTGCGGTCCTTTTAAGATCCTTGAGAGGATTGGACCAGTAGCGTACGGACTTGTGCTTCCTTCAACACTGAAAGTCCATGATGTTTTCCATGTTTCATTTTTTGAAAGATATGTAAATGATGTTGATCATGTTATTGATATTACAGGTGGATCTTGAGGGATAATTCTAGGGATAATTCATTTGAGTGGATCTTGAAATGACTCATGCTCCGGAACATAGCAATCTAGCAAGTTAAAGTGCAGTGAAAACACTTTGGGCTCGCTGAATCTAGATGGGAGATAACTGATCAGATGCGATCTATATATACTTCATTGTTTGTTGGTGGATGCAAATGATATTTTGGTATTTGTACATATTTATGCATGGTTTTTATTGTAAATACTGCAATGATATGTGTTATAAAACTCCAATAAGCGATATGGTTGTCATGTTTTCATGTTTGTCATGATGGTTTTGATTTTGAAGAGTTTAATGAGCTAAGTTATAAAGCTCCATGGATAGTATATTCTGGTTTTCAATAGTTTTGTTGGTTGTAGGTGTCATAGAACATTCATCATGGTGTTCCAATAAGGGGGAGGGGTCTAAAATAGCCTCGAGTTAAAATTACATGTAATAAAAGTTAATACAAGAAAAATAAGACCAAGGTCACGGGACACTTATTCCAAGTTGAATGTTGTGAAAAATATCCTGGTGGGCATCACTTGTTGTTTCTATGGCTAAAGGGAAATTGGAAAAGGTAATGGCAAAGGATTTGAAAAGGAAAAGAGGCATTAATTGGCATATTGTTTATGAAAATAAAGGAAATTGAGAGAAAATGGAGGTGAAAGGTCATAGGTTTCATGTGAGGAGGAAATTGAAGGAAAATAGAGGGAAAATGAAGAAATTAGAGGCATCAAGAATAAAAAGACATTAGGGCATCAATTGATATGTTTTTGTCAATTCAGTTTTGGAATCAGTTTTGGAGAGGAGAATAACACTAAGAGGATAAGGAAAAGAAAGAAAGGAAATGAAGGACAAGGAAAGAAAAGGAAGGACAAAGAAGTACAACAAAGTAAAAGGACGAAAGGATCAAGCAAGGAAAGGTTGGATCGGGAAAATTCTGTAGGGATACTTGTAGGTAACATATTGCAAGTATGATTTCCTAGCTAGTTTTTGCATGCATGCCATATACATCTGTGTACTTTGATTTCTTTGTACTCGATGGCATGGATTTTTCTAGATTTTGACAGTGGCTTTAGCCTTGCCTTGACATTTCCAGATAGCTATGGTGTGATGGGATTATTTCTCGGTTGAGCTTTAGATTGCAGGAAGGTTTTGGATCTAGGTGTGGTGGTCTCAGGAAAATCCCAAAGGTTGGGGGTGGAGATGGTTTTCTCCAGGAAGCCCTCAAGAGGTAGGTGGTGACAGGAAATGTTCTTAGAGGATGGTGAAGGAATTCTAAGGCATCCAATCTCAGTTTGGTTTTGTGATCTCAGGACCAATTTAGAGGATATCACGATATGGTGAGGGTGGAGGTGGTTTAACCTCTTGATTCCCTTGGTTTTTTATGGATTGGTTTATCCCATTGGATTGCAAATTCAGGCTTGGAATATGGTAGAAGGGTGATTGGGTGAAAGAAATATTTGGCTCATCCGAATCTATGGCCAGGTGGTACATGGAAGTTTCTGACTTGGTTGGATTTTTCATATGGTTAATAAGAGCTAAGTTCCTCTTACTTTTGATGGGTAAATGTACTTCTTGTTATGTATCGTTAATGGTTGTTCTATCATTGTTATTTATCTCATTATATGCTTGTTATAAGCATGGTTATTTGACTGATATAGGAATAGCTCTTAACAAACTTCTAATAATGAATTTATGGTCAATGAATGTGTGACCTAATTTGTGTTATGACAGTTATTGTGAGAAGGTATTGTTCCTTCTTGTTTAACCTTAGATAATTTTTTAGATCCTTATGTTTAGTTATGAATTCATGACCTCCATGCTTACCATATCTTTGATGAAATGTCAATCCTGATTGGGAGGCGCCAGGTCAAGTCCTGATTCAAGTTTTGGTTTATAAGCTTTTTTCTATGTCATGTTTCATTTCTGGAAGTTTTACCGAGTTCTGGGTAGAGGTCGAAGTCTTGGGCCTGAAAAAGGGGCTCAGAATTCGAGGTTGCTGACATAGAACTAACTTGAAAAGTCAACAGTCGCATGGAGGAAATCTTATTAGTATGGCTGGAGGGCTACATTTGCTTACATGCCTTGGCAAGGGAGTGGTTGGGGCTCTAGATTAGTGGAAAAGAGAGTTATCTCAGGGGTTGGAGAACTGGAGGGGTTGGGTTGCTCCTAAAGGTAATGTAGCACCTAAGGAAAGTCAATAAGGTCTTAAGTTGTCGAATCCATTTCCTTAAGGTCACATAGGAGGTTGAGTCTTATAATAGTGACCCTCAGCTCATGCTTACCCCAGGTAAATTGGTACAAGTGGGTAAATGTGGTAGGAGGCAGTTACAAAAAGAATCCAACTAAAGAATGTGAATGATTCTTTTATCATCATAACATTTTCAAATGCAAAATATACTCATGACGTCCTCAAGATTCCATACATCCTTTGAAATCAATGACATCAGTCGTCATCAATGACAACACACTGTCCAACAAAACTTCCTGGATGCATAAGCTATCAATCCCCCTTCTTGCATTAAAACAATTAACTATTGCTTCAAAGAATCCATGGAAATTGCAAAGTCCTCCATGTTAGGCACTTGAAGGATTGATGCACTAGTGAGTAATATGTTCAGTTTGATTAATATAATGTTGCATTCATTTTTCCATTCATACATAACTCCCTTGCGCTGTAATGTGGTGATGGATTATCCAATTTCACAAAACCTTCCACGAATCGCTTGTTGAATCTCCAAAATCGCCTTCTTTTTTATAGTTGTATCTTTCCATTTTGCCTATTTTTTCACTTATTATCATCTCATTAAACCTCTTCCATGAGTTAAGATCCATCTAGGGAATGCAAGTACATTAATAAGGAAAATTTATATTATCATCTCAAATCTATACATTTTTCTTTATAATATTGGTTTGATTAGACATATGCTACCGATTGTGCATATTCTGTAGCTACTCAAACATTTTGTACCTGAATCAAAGGTTCTATATGTTATCATGTGTTAAAAATCAACGAGAGTATATGTGAGGCTTCTGAATGTTGTCAAGATGGTGGTCCACCTATTAACCATAGGTGGAAGATCACAGGTTGAGCATATCACTTAAGTCAAACTTTAGTCAAAGCAGTTTTAGTGCACCTATAGTTGTCAAGATATCAAGTGAGCAAAACCTATCATAGAGAAAGTGAGGTTCAATAATGAATATTTAAAGGATAAAAGATGATAATTTGTCTTCTCAAAAGTTTCTTCTCTGATAGAGAATCGTGAGAAGAAACATTCCTATTTTAATTAATAAATTGAGATGTCAATTTGGATTCTAATTATTAGGCAACAAAATATCAAAGTTTTTATTTTCAAACTCTATTTAAATACTTCATCTGGAAGAAAATGATAGTTGAAAAGATGATATATTTTCAAACTTATTATTGTGGAGATAAATATCTTTTACACACTTCATATATTATAAATCTTTGTGACGACATTTCTTCGATCCTCAGTGTTGATTTTATGTTTTATATTTGAAGTTTCTATGCACTCATGCATCTGAGGAGGCCCCCCTACAAAAGTGTGAGCTATACAATAGTTTTGATTGAATTTATTATGCTTTATCCCATGCATACACTTTCGATTCATGCTTTGTCTTGATTTAGGATCATATACTCTATTTTTCTTAGTTTAGATCTTACTCTTATTATTACTTATTTGTTTCCTTTTATCTTTAGCAGGTCAAGCCCTTGAGAAAACTTGACAATAACCAAAAACATTTATTGTACTACTCTTTAATTTGCTTAGTCTCAAATTTATAAATAGTTGATAGCTATTATTGGCTCTAATTTGGTATGCACACATCAGTAATCTCAATAGGATTTATGCATATTGATTTTGGTTATTTGCTTCTCACTTTAGAATGAAGTTTCATTGCTTTCCTAAAATATAGTTTGATTGATTCCTATAGAGTATATTTACTTTCAAGGCTAATAGATTAGATTTTATTTTAAGCTGATTATATTAAAATTACATACTTCCAAGTCCAATAGATTATATTTGTTTCGAAACTAAATAAATCAAATTTATTTCCAAATCTCGATATACTAGATTTATTTTCAAACCCGATAGAATAGGTTTTACTTTTATGTTCAACAGAATAGAGTTTCAAATCTTTCATGGTATAGAGTAAGAATAAGCTTGTTCTAAATTTCTTTACTTTTCAAGTTTTGAATTTGGTGCTTCATAAGATGTAGTGTTTTGGGAAAGAAAATGTGTGTGTGCTCATTTAGATATTTTCATGCATAGGTTTCATTTCCATAGGTTAATTTCCTTTTCGATTGAGAGTTAATTTCCTAGCATATATTGTGCTAGTGTACTTCATAAGTGTATGAAATTGAATTGATTTTTTAATGCAAGTAATTTAACTCATAATTAAATTACACAACATTTTTGGCATTGTTTCCGGGGAAATATACATGGGTTTTCACATGAAATTTAGGATGCTTTTCTATTTACATAACTTTATTTAGGAGGAATAGTAACATGAGAGGTGAGAAAATGCACATCGTGATTGTAGGGTTGTTCCTAACTAGAGATATCATAAAATGCACCTCCTAATAGTTACATTCATTCTTTAGATGCATAGTTAAAAGGTTGTATTAAATCATTTAGGATGCATGTATAGAGAAAGAGATTCTAGGGGTAGATTTGTTAGAGGACATAGTTCAATCCCAACATTTCCAACCATCCCTGCTAGGCCACAAAGTACCACACCATCTTCCACCACACACATCCCATATTTTGTAGGTAGATTGAGATTCCTTGAGGTACAAAGATTGATAATTCTTCCTAGAGAATCATCAACTTCATCTACATAAGTAATGGTAGAAGGACATACATCTACAACCAAATGATTTAACTTCCTTTCTCCAATAGGCGAAAAAATCATTGGACAAGAGATAGAAGTACCTAGTGAGGAAGGAGAATAAGAGGAGCAAGAAACTTTTCTTGAAGAACCATTGATAGAGGAGCTAAAGGAAGAGGAACTAGTTGAAAAAAAGCTTGTTGAGGAACCTTATATAAATTCTAAATAATATGAAATTGCAGAAGGGGAAGGATAGGTATATAATAAAGAGAAAGACCACAAATTGGTGGAGTTATATGATGTAGAATACCACAAGGAAGTGGTAGAGGGGGTAAAGGTGGAAGAGGAGGAAGAGAAGATGATGGAGGTTTTCATGAAGAGGAGGATCCTTTTGGGTTTCCTATTCAAGATATTGATACTACTACTACTATGAAGAATATTTCTCCATCCATTCTTCCTAACTTCCATGGTATGAGAACTGGGGATCCATAAACATTTCTCCTTGAGTTTGAGGTATTTTGTAAATCTTATGATTATTTATTTGATAGTTAAAAGTTGAAATTGTTTCTAGATACATTGAAATATGGGGCTCTCAAATGGTTCATGGTTTTAGGAAACAATTCTATAAGGACATGGGATGGAAAGAAAATAATATTTTTAGAAAAATATAAATATTATTGTATACATCATGACCATTGAGAATAATTTTTCAAAATGAGTAAAAAATAAAATGAAAGTGTGGAAATTATGGTGTAGATTTGCAACTGCTCATGAATTTTTAATCAAAATCACAAGACACACAACTACTCTACTGCTCTGCAGAATTCAATTCACAATTTAGAACTTTAACCAGAAACATGCAATGAGAAATAACACACATGCACATAGTATTTTTCTGGGGGAAATAAAACTGCTAAAAACCACTATGCCTGCTTGCATCAATATGATGAATAGAGATATATTACAATTACTTTGCTCAAATAAGCACAACTTGCAAGTGAATAACTTATCTCTCTACTCACTAAGAAGCTCTGACCTAGACTTAGTCAATATCTACCTCTTCTTGAGCCCCTCTTTCCTTGAGAAATTCCTTGAAAAATTAGGCCACTATTATTTAGAAAATTCCTCAAATTGATTTTGCAGTTCTCAAAGTTGATCATTTGAGTGCATACAACACCTGTACACTCAAGACTAGTCTACAACTAATGTTGCATTGCCTTGGAATCTCCACTAGATATGGGGAACTGAAATTTTCTACGTGCACTAGATATTTTGGGTTCATTTATCAGTTAACTGGATGGTCACTGAGTTAGAATAATGTCTCAGTGCACAACTGACCTTCCACTAGTTCCTCCAACAATTAGAACTAGTATAACTAAAAAAAGAAAAAAGAAAAATTTGAAATAATTGTCCTTAAATTGCTACAAATTAGCAATCACACATTCTTAATTAAACTCCAATCCCTCTAACGTTAATTTAGAAAGCAATCTCGGCGACACAATCCATGTCACACAAGGTAACTCCATCCAAGTTGTCTTTGCTGAAGAATCGAGGGCATTTATGATAGGATGAGATTCTTATAACGATGATAACTATTTGTGAGGTACTTTTACTTTTCTTATTAGCACAATCTTTTCTTATTATTATTAGAGTGTGTTCTATAACTTCGTCAAATAGTTACCAAAACAAAAGAGATGAGAACACAAGATTTTAGCTCTCGGCTAGGGAAAAAACCTCTCTCTCCTAGAGAGGAAAACGCTTATGTAAATTTCTCTTATTGAAGCTTCAATTGAAAAATACCAAACCCTAGACCCTTGAAAAAAAATCCTCCAAGTAAATTTCAATCCTTTCCCGTTGATCTCAGATCAATCCCTTATGTTGCACTTTCCTTCTACTTCATCCTCCTTCAACTGATGGATTTACTACATAAACCCGAGTTATGCATAACCTAGGAGAGGTATTCTTCCTTACCTTCTTCGCTTGTGGTGGAGTCTTCTTTAATCAAGGAGAAGCCCTTATTTCTAACTTATATGAGCTCTTTTCCTTACTGTAGTCACAAATCTGAGATAGTAGCAGTATGGACCCTTTTCTTTACACATGTGAGGTGATACCTGCTTTAGCTGTCTCTTCCTTCGCTTTAGCTGTCTCTTCCTTCACTTGAGTAAGAGGCCTAATTAGCATTCTTTTACTAGCCCAACCATGATTCTTCTTATGATCATAATAAAATCTCTTATATGGCAACAAAATGAACCCTTCCTCTTCACACGTGTGAAAAAAAATCTACCTCAAGATCAGTCCTCCAACTTTGGCTAGGATTCTTCTCTTTCTCACAGAAATAAAGACCCTTTCTCTTTTATTTTCACACCTCTTCTAGCCCCTTTCTTCGTTGATTTTAGAGATCACTTATGTTATTTTGGTGAGGTTGAATAACCCTATACATAGGAGTTTTCTCCTATTTGGGTCGACTTTCCTTAAGACACTAAATTATGTCTTTTGTTGAGGTCGACATAATAATGAGACTTTTGGATTTCCTTGGAGGCCATTCTTTGACTCTAATACATAGATTTACATAGTGTAACATGCCCACATGGGTCTTTAACAATTACATTGAGTCTTTAACTTTCCTAGAAGCACTTAAACATGTGCTTGAAATGTCAAATGGGCAAGAAACCCATTCTTGATAATGACAAAAATAATAATTCTTTTCTTTTACAAGTACAAAGATCAAAATTACATTTATGAAGAGTGAACCTAGTTACACTTTCTTCAAACCTCCCTCTTAGCTAGGGAGGTATTCATAAACCATTACAAGGTGTTTGGACATTTTCAATTTGAAGAATTCACATAAGAGAAATTAGATTGGAAATCCATCTATTATAGCATCATAGTAACCAACATTGTTTCCACAACAAGGCCTTAACTGATAGCTCTATCTTTCATTAGATTAGAGCACAATGTTGGTGAGGCCAATGACTATAGACACGTTCCTCATTGCCTCTCAAGGTACATACCCACCCGGGTATTCACTAAGTATGACCTTCTAGGACTATTATTGTCTTGGGTTCCCAACCCTTAAATAATATTGGTCCTATTGCCTACTCTTATCTTGAATGTCATACACATCCTCAAAGAGAATCATATGTCATATGATTACCCAATCCTCCATTCTTACTTCCCAATTGAAGACAAGATTTTTGTGTCTATCTCTCCCTCTCAACTATGGAAGATATTCCCATTCCTATAAAGGAATGTACCCAAGATCCCTCTGGCTAGGGACTTTCCCAAGCTCCCTCTTAAATAGGGACCTGTTAGAGCTCCCTTTCAACTAGGGACTCTTCTTTTCATCAACAACTTCTTTTTGTGGGTCCTTTAACTATTTGATCAATTTCTTTCCTTGATGTCATGAGATTCAATCGAGCTTCTTCCTTGTAGGGCATTAGCCATCCATCACTTTCCTTCTTTGTTCGTCATGTCATTCTTCTTTTCATGTAAAGTGGCTTACTTGATACACATATGTAACCTTCTTCATATGGCTACTTCGTTGCCATCACGCTTCTTTCTAGAATTTCCATCCTTCACATGAATTCTAGTTGTACTTGCACTTACAACTCTTGTTCCAATAGCCCTTTTGAGATGGCTCTTCATCATCTCCTCTTGTTGGCTTTTATCATACACATCCTGCATGCTAACATCTCCAAAGCCTTTCCAGGTGTCAAGGGTCCTTTCATATTTTTCTTCCTTTTCCAGAACTCTCGTGCCTTCTTTTGGGATATGTCTTAGCAAATATGTTGGATGTTGATTCCTAGTGTCCATGGTATTTTTATCTCACGTGTTTCTTTACAAGTTCTCTTTTCAATCACCTAATACTTCATATGAGGACGTTTCTCATGTTGACCTTTATCAAAATGCGAACCATGTCTTTCATGCATATTTTTAATGAAAGAGATATATCCTTTTTCTTTACCATGCTACCAGAGAAATTCCCATGCTTATTAATACAAATGATGACATGACTTCACTGAAAACATAGATGCATACATACCTCATCTTAGTTTTCTCCTTCATCATCTCTGCTTCCTTTGACAAATTTCTATATTTAGATTACCTCAATCTCATTTGCTTTGCTGCATCTTCCTTGCCTACATATTATCCTTTCTTGAATACCCATAAGTTGAATCCCCATCAAGACATCTACCTTTATTGAAAATCATGAACTTTTTATTGAATATTCCACCAAAGGACCCTTATGATCCCTATCTTGCAAATGCTTCTTTTTTCTAATGATAGTGGCCTTCTAAAATGATTCTTTCTGATCATGATCATTCCTTTATGCATTAATGAGTTCATTTAATGGTTACATCATTCCAATAATGAATGTATTTATTTGAGCTATCTCTAGGCAATGATCCTATATTCCTGAAGGTGTATTTCTTATAAATGATGCATTCTACCCTACTCCTACATATTCCTAAGATACCCAAAACTTTAAAGAGAACTTAGGTGAAGAAGTTGATCTTAGTCATAGTATAGATTTGGAAGGGTTTCCTTGTTCTAGTTCTTCTCTTCTTCTTTCACTTCTTAGGTAATGTTGGATTCTTCTTGTTTCCTTTTATTGTTGTCCTTATTGAACTTAGGAAAACTTCTTTTATAGTGTCTATATTCTTGGTAGCCAAAGCATTGGACTTTTGACATATCTCTTTTACCCTTTCTCTGTGGACCAAACTTGCCAAATTTTCCTTTTCTCTTGGCCATAGCAGCAAATACTTACTCCTTTGATCCCACATCTTATTTCTCTTTGAGTCTAGCCTCTTCAGATTTTCATAGATACTAAAGTTCATTCAATGGGGTAGCTTCATTCTTGGCATATATACTGGATGTGAAGTTGACCCATTCATCTGGTAATGCATTTAGCACTATAATAGTCATCTCTCTGTCTCACATAAGTTCTCCTAGTTCATGTAGCCGGTCTCTCATCTCAGAGACCTTCATGAAGTAGGTATGTATTCCTTCTTCCTTGGAGATATTCATTTTATATAGTTCATTACGCAACAAAATCACTTCTCTAACTATACTGACTGAGAATAGCTCCACCAATTTATCATAGATTTATTTATATGTTTCAAATTTGGAAACATAAGGAACGAGAGGGCGCTTGATAGATTCTATTAGAATCCTTTGTGCCCTTGTTTTATCCTTATTATACTTTTATAGGGCTTGAGTTTGATCCTTTGAAGGAACAAAAATATTCCCTTTGATGTAGTCCATGACTTCATTTTCTTTGAGAAGGAGATCAAACCTCTTTTTCCATGTAAGGAAATTAGTGGTCCCAACCAATTTGTTGCTTTCCTTACAAAAAGACATTTTGATATGTTTAGAAGAGGACATAACAACACTTATTAGAGAGAGTTAATGATGAAGAGGTTTTGTTTCTTCCTTGAATATTGATGCTTTGACTTCAGGGCAAGACTTGGATTTCTGAGTTCTTCCAGATACTTCCTTCAAGGTTCCTTCTGAGATATTTTTTTGGTGATGAAGACTTCTCATTGTGTTGTCCTGGAGAAATCGAATGATGATGTTTGATATGAGTGCCTTCCTTAGCAGATGGTGAGTCTTCGATGGAGACTCTTCTTGGATCTACCTTCTTGTATATTCCTTTTAGATGGAAGGTTTTATTCTTTCAGTAAGAGCTTTTTTCCCAAGATAGTAGTCCTTCTTGATGGATCTAGGAGAGGAGATAGTAATCGTTCTTCCTTTGGATGGATCTTGAACCCTTTATTGTAGTTCTAATCCTTCATCCTTTGTGTTGCCTTGCTTATTGATCTTAATTCTTCAATCTTTTATGTGTTCTTGAGATTCCATTCCTTGATGTGTCACCTTAGCTTCGATACCATGTTGAAGTATCTAGGGCATTTAGGTTAGGATTAGATTCTTCTCATGATGATAACTATTTGTGAGGTACTTTTACCTTTCTTAGTATCACAATAATTTCTTATTATTATTAGAGTGTGTTCTCTTACTTCATCAAACAATTACCAAAACAAAAGAGACAATAACACAAGATGTTAGCTCTCGGCTAGGGAAAAACCTCTCTCTCCTGGAGATGAAAACCCTTCAACAAATTTTTCTTATTGAAGCTTCAATTGACAAATGCCAAACCCTATACCCTTGACAAAATATCCTCCAAGCGCAATTCAAGCCTTTCCTATTGATCTGAGATCAATCCCTTCTGTTACACCTTGATCTTCTTCTTCGTCCTCCTTCAAATGATGGCTTTACTTCAAAAGCCCTAGTTATGCATAACCTAAGAGTGGTATTCCTCCTTACCTTCTTCGCTTGAGGTGTAGTCTTATTTAATCAAGGAGAAGCCCTTATTTCTGACTTATATGAGCTCTTTTCCTTACCATAGTCATAGATCTAAGATAGTAGGAGTATGGATCTTTTTCTTTGCACGTGTGAGGTGATACCTTCAAGAATTGATGTTTTTCTTGCTTTCCTTCCTTTCCTTTAGTTGTTTATTCCTTCACTTGCGTAAGATGCCTAATTAGAACTCTTTTACCAATCCAATAAAGCTTCTTACTATGACTCTAATAGAAGCTCTGATATGGAAACATATTGAACCAATCCTCTTCGCATGTGTGAAAAAAATCTGTGTCAGGTTTAGTCCTCCAATTTCGGCTCGGATGCTTCTCTTTCTCGCTGAAATAGAGATCCTTTCTCTTCATTTTTCACACCTCTTCTTGGCTGATTTCAGAGACCACTTAGGTTGTTTTGGTGAGGTCAAATAACCTTATATATAGGAGTCTCTCCCTCCTATTTGAGCCAACTTGATCAAGTAAGTCCAACTTTCCTTAAGTCACCGAATTAATTCTTTTGTTAAGATGACATAAGGAGGAGGATTTGGACTTTTCTTGGAGGTCATTCTTTGACTCTAATACATAGATTTACATAGTGTAACATGCCCACATCGGCCTTTAACAATCACATTGACTCTTTGACTTTCCTAGAATCACTTAAACATGCGCTTGACCTATCAAATGGGGAATAAACCCATTCTTGATAATGACAAAAATCATAATTATTTTATTTTACAAGTACACAGATCAAAATTAAATTTATGAAGATAGAACCTAGGTACACTTTCTTCAACAGTCTTCTGATGTGGAAATGGGAATTTTCTCAATTTGACCAAGGCAAAATAAAATTGAGGCTTTCTTGATGCAATTTTTTAACACTCCCTCTCAAAAGAAAGGGATTATCAACCACCACTATCCTGCACATGTGGAACTCGAACTTCCCTCTTGAAAAATCCTTTGTCAAACTGTCAGCATTGTGTTCCTCCATTGTAATGTATTGTAGCAATATTATCTACCTCTACACAAAATTCCATAAATGGTTATAACAAATATCTATATGATTAGATCGATCATGAAATACAAGATTCTCAGAGAGATTGATTCAACTTTGATTATCACAGTGGATCACCTTTGGATCCATCATTTGGCCAAACAGTCCCACAAGTATCTTTCTCATCGAGGTCGCCTCACATGCAGCTTGACTTGCATCCATGTATTTTGCTTCTATTGAACTGGGCACAACAAATATTTTCTTCTTGTTGTACGAGGAAACTAATGCGAACCCAAAACTGAAAATTCCACTTGATGTACTCTTTCAGTTGGATGAGCACCTTTCCCAATTCACATTTGTGAAGCCACATAACTTCACTCCCTCTGTTGATTTGCACCATAGTCCAAACTAGGTAGTGCCTCTGAGGTACTGTAAAACATGCTTAGTTGCCTTTCAAAATAATTTGGTTGGCCTAGCAATAGATTAGCTTATTTACTTGAATTCATAACATATATATGTTCATGTGTTCACAAGATACGTTAGTGAACCCACTAACTGTCGATAAATGGTAGCATCCACTTCTTCACTTGAAGTGGCATCCTCCTTCCTCTAGTTGGTCGCTAGAGGTGTCTCCATGCTTTTACAACTCTCCATGTGTAATATATGTAGGATCTCATATGCATACATTCCTTGAGACACAAATAGTTCCCCATCGCCTTGCCATACTTCCAACTCGAGGAATTAGTGCATGAGACCTATGTACTTCATTTCAAATTCCCTTGCAAGGTCCTCCTTCCAAGATCTGATCAACTGCTCATCACCAGTTAAAGTTAAATCATCAATATATAAAACAATACTAAGAAATTTACCTTCTACCAAGATGTGATAAAGGTTTGCATCTGCTTCACTTTTGGTGAAGCCCAAATGGATGAGATAAATTTTGATCTTAGTGTACCAAGTATGAGGCGCTTGTTTGAGATTTTACAATTCTCGCTTAAGCTTGCACACATGATACTCTCAATAAAATCTCTCAAAAACTTATGGTTGCTCGATGTACACCTCCTCCTCAATGACCCCATTGATAAATATTATTTTTACATCCATCTGGTGGATCTTGTACCCCATATATGCAACTAGTGCAAGGATTGATCTACTGGATGAATAACTTGCTACAGGAAAAAAGGTCTCCTCATAGTCAATTCCCTCAACTTGGGAGTATCCCTTGGTCACAAATATGGCTTATAATTCTCTATTCTTTCATCTGTTGCATGCTTAACCTTGAAGATACATCTTGAACCCACAACTAAGTTATATGCTAGTACTGGGACCACTTCCCAAACATTATTCTTTACAATGGATTTGTATTCCTCCACCATTGCATAAGCCCATACAAGTTTCTCTATGACTTCCTAGAATGAAGATGGCTCAGTCTCTATAATCTCAGTCATTAGAGACATGTAGCTAGTGTACCTCTTAGGTGAAATCCTTTTCCTGTGTAAATTTGAAGTAGCTCCCACATTATCCTTTTCCTCTTGCACAAGTCTATCAGCTTCCTTGGTTTTTTTCCTACCTTCTCTGGATGGGTTTGCTTGACTGGATCTCTCCACTCCCTCCTCCTCAATTTGTGGATGCTCCACAATTTCTTGAGGCTCCTCCTTTTGAGCTAAAAGCTCCTCTTCTGATGGGATCTGAAGCTACCTCTCAAGAGAGTACCATATGGCTTGCTCTTCATAAAAATTTACATCCCTTCACACAACTATCATTCTGAGGGATGGTAAGTACACGTGGTAGTTGTGAGGAGTTTATGTGTAACCGACAAATACCCTCAACTTTGTTGTATGCTCATGCTCCTTCCTTAATTCTTTGGAGAAATGGCAGTAAACATGGGCTCCAAAAATCCTGAAGTGTGACACATCCGACTTTCTATCCTAGAAGGCCTCTTCTGGTGTAACCATATGAATAATTTGATGAGGAATTTGATTTTTCAAGTATACTGTTGTGTTGCATGTTGTAGCACGCAAATGCAGAGGTAGGCCTTGGTCATGCAACATAGCCCTCACAAATCCCATAATGATACAATTTTCTCTCTCAGCCACCCCATTTTTCTATGGGTTGTGGGGTATTTTCAGCTCTCTTCAAATTCCTTCTTTTGCATAGTGATTTTGGAATTCATTTGAAACATACTCACCTCCATTATCACTCCTGAGAGCCTTTACCTTCTTGCCATTTGATTTCTCAATAAGTTCCTTGAACTCTATGAACTTGGAGAATGGCTCATATTTCTTCCGCATGAAGAAGATCTAGCAATTCCTTGAGAAGTCATCAATAAACATCGAAAAATATTTGTGTTTGGTAGTGGAGGTTACCTAGAAAAGTCTACAAACATCAAAGTGGAGCCTTTCCAAGACTGCATATTCTTTGTTATCTCGATCATGGAATGTGGATTTTATGTACTTCCTGAAAGTACATTCTTTGAATACATCTTTTTTCTCAAGTGCTTCTTTAGGGAGGCCAGTGGTTATTTGTTGCATATTATTTAAGGTGCGATGATGCAAACCTCCAAGTCTTATGTGCCAAAGTTCACCGACATCGCGCCTCTGCACTTTCTCCGCCTTAGTGCCTAATGTGGCACAATCTTCCACATCTATCTTATATAGGTTCTTCGCATGAACCTCGATCTTCTTCACGTATTCCATGGCTATGTGTCTTAGGAATTATTTCCCTTTGCTAAATATCACATCATAACCACGGTATTTCAAAACTACAATAGATATGAGATTCTTCTTTAGGCCTGGAAAAAATATGACATCCTTGAGTCTGAGAGGGGAGGCAAACTTCCTATGAAATGTGATTGTACCAATCTCGGTCACATTATACCTTCCGTCACTCCCCAACTCTATGTGCATCTATATATTTTTCTCCTCTAGGTCACTAAAAAAGTATCTACACCTAGTCATGTGGAACGAGGCACCTGAGTCCAAGTACAACATGCTCCACATCAATGTGTTGGCCATGCATGTGATAAGGGTGAAGTCATACTTGAACTGTGAATCCAAAGCTTCACCTTCTGCTCCTCCTGAGGTCTTCTTGCTCAAATTTTTGTGTGGACATTTCATGGCATAGTGCTTGAATTCATTAAAATTGAAGAATTTAATTTTGGAAAAATATTTCTTCTCGCCCTCTTGGTTGAATTCTTGTTTAGTTTGATATTTCTTCCCTTTTCCTTTCTTTCCTTTTCTAACCAATGAAATTTTTTCTTCATCCTCACCCTTGGATGAAATTCCATCTCTCGTATTCTGCCTTGCTTCCTTGAATACCAAATCAAACCATAAGAATTCCCAATTTGGTAATGTCTCCCTCCTATTCACTAAATATTGGTAGCTATGCCAACTCTTGGGAAGGCCTCGAAAGGCTAGGCTTACCGATTCATCATTTGAAATGGTAACACCAACTCTGACAAGCTAATCACAAACTTGTGTGAACCTTCTTAGATACTATTGAATAGTGTCATACTTGTGCATCTTGATATTTCAAAGTTTATCGTTGAGCGCCAATTTCCTATGGTCATTGCTATTCTAGAACATATCTTTCAGTTCCTGTCACATTGTATAAGGAGTTTCTTCTCCATGGATATTTATGATACTGTGGTCTCGCACTCCCTCCAACATTATTCTCCTCACTTTGGATACATATTTCTTCCATTGGGCTAGGTTATGTGCATCAGATTCATGAGGTTTTGCAACATCCATCTTGATATATTCTAGAAATCCATTATCATCTAATACTACCTTGATCCGATCCTTCCATATAATGAAATTAGAGGTTCCCTCCAAGGTGTACTCTAGTCACAGGGTGTTTAAGGTCATCTTCCTAAATATGAAGAGATCATATTGCATTGAACTGCAAATTCAAACCTCCTAAAAAACATATTTGATTTTTTTGCTCTAATGTGAACCTTGCTCTGAAACCATGTAGAAATTATGGTGTATATTTGAAACTTCTCATGAATTTTTAATCAAAATCACAAGACACAAACCTACTCTATTGCTCTGTGAAATTCAATTCACAATTTAAAACATCAATCACAAGCATGCAATGAGAAATAACAGACATGAACATAGTAATTTTCCAGGTGAAAGAAACATACTAAAAATCCCTATGCCTTCTTGCATTAATCCAAAGAATAGCGATGTATTAGAATTTATTTGCTCACTTGAGCACAACTTGCAAGTGAATAACCTATTTCTCTTCTCACTTAAAATATTTGACCTAGACTTAATCAATTTTTTCCTCTTCTTGAGCCACTATTTCCTTTCACAATTCCTTGAGAAATTAGGTCCCTATTATTTAGGAAATTCCTCAAATTGATTGTGCAATTACCAAGGTTGATCATTTGACTCCATGCAACATGTGTACACTCAAGAGTAGACTAGAACTGATGTTACCTGCCTTGGAATCTCAACCATAGTCACGAAACTTGAATTCCCTGCATGCACTAGGTATTTTGGGTTGATTGATCAATTAACTGGATGATCATTGAGTTAGACTAGAGTCTCACTACACAATTGACCTTCCAATAGTTCCTCCAATAGTTGGAACTAGTTTAACTTAAAAGAACTTGAAATAATTGACCTTGATTGCTACATTATTAGCAACCACTCATGCTTAACTAAACCCTAATCGCTCTAACTTAAATTTATTGAGTAAATTGAGTGACACAAGCCATTTCACACAAGTTAATTGCATCCAAGTTGTCTGCTGATGTGGAAATTCAAATTTTCTTAATTTTTCCAAGGAAAAATCAAATTGAGACTTTCTTGTTGCATTTTCAACAAATATCCTTGAAGATTTAGTAGAGAGATTCACATACAATGTTAAAAGAGTTAAATTGCATGATTTAGGATTAGTCACATTAAAAAATCTTCTTAACTTAATGGTTGAAGGATATGTGTCTCATTTATCTTTTCAAGAGATTTGTCAATTGTGCAAGCATATTTCACGAGGAAAGTCAAAATATGGAAGGAATCCAAGAGATCCAAGTATGTCAAAAGTAAGTAAATCTACATCGGAATGGTAAGTCAAGTAGAACTTGGTAATTTACTTGATAACTTTAAAATTTGATATTCTTGGACATATTAGTGAACAACTTAATATACTACAAGTACAAAACAAGCAAAAAGTTGAAAATGTTGCTTTGTCTATTTTATGTCTTAGATGTAGAAAGGAACATGCATTATGAAAATATCCTCTTGATAATGTTGAAATTTGTGTTATATGTGTAGAGAGTCATGCTACAAAGGATTTTCCTTCAATACCAAGACTAAAATATTTTGACCAAGAGGTAGTTGGGACAAGTCAAATAGAACATCTTTGTTATGTTACTCTCAGAAGGCCTTGGAAGCCTCTTCAAATAGGTATCACAGAAGATCATAATGCACAATTTCATTTTTATGCACAACCATAAAGTAATTGGAACACACCCCTACCATGGAAATATTGGTGACCTCAACAAAAAAACTCATCTTCGTCACAAGGATGACAAGGTTCTTATAGTAGAAATCCTCAATATCCTCAATATTTTCAATGATATCCTCAATACCAACTTGAATATTATCCTCCACAACTTGTCCAAGCACATTCCAAGCTTATTTGACTACCAGTCAACCCTTTCCATTACCATCAACTTTATTTCCTCGAGAATCATATCAATTACTTGCACAACCACTTCCCAATCGCAATAATAAACAACCTTAGCAACCCATTTATAATTTTGAAGCCCAAAATTTTCAAGCTTATATGATATCTCCTCTAAATTTAAATGATGTCCAATTGAGATTTGGTTGATCTTTACAAAAGAAAATAACCCAAGTTGTCATTCAAGATTATAAAGAGGAGAAAATCCCTGAAAATGAGTAATCCCCTCAACAAGAAAATACTCCTAAAACATAACATATTCCTACACAAATATATCAGAACAAAATAAAACCAAATGCTACAATTCCTATAGTTGAGAAACCATCTATTTCATTACAAAATCCTCCCTTTCTGGAGAGACTACAAATTCATAAAGGTGTAGAGAAGAAAATAGTTTTATCTAACTATAACATGCTAGATGAATTGAAAATTATTTGCATAAAAATTCAATTGCTTCAAACTATAAAGGGAATTCCTATTTTTGCAAAAACAATAAAGGAGTTATGTGTTAAGAAACCTAGAATAAAAAGAAAAGAAATCCAAAAAGTACAATTGGTAGAAAAAATTATAGACACTATGATGGGAAAACCAATCAAATACTTAGATCCATGTAGTCCCATTGTAAATATTCATATCAATGGCACTGAAATTCCAAACACTCTAGCTAACTTAGGTGCAACTATAAATATCATGACAAAGAATACTATGGATAAATTAAGATTAATCAATCTTCAATATACTCCTACTTTATTACAATTAGCGAATAGATATGTTATCAAACCTAAGGGTATATTAGAAGATGTATTTGTATGCCTATATTCTTGGCAGTATCCTGTCAATTTTATGATATTTCCCAAAACTAATCTAGGAGGACATCCATTGGTTCTTGGTAGGCCATGGTTAGCTACAACTAATGCATTGATAAGTTATTGATCTAGTGATATGATCATTTCTGATGGAAATTCTACTAAAAAAATCACATTTTATCCACTAACAAGAGAAATAACTGAAATAGAGACTGAGGAATGGTTTGAAGAAGAAAAAAAGAGTATGAATATATTTAACCAGTTTTAACTATCTCAAAAAATGATGAGGAAGATCAATTAATGAGTGTAATGAATAATCATGATTTTTCTTCATGTTGTGAGTAGAATTATTGTGTAGAGATGTTATATCAAATATTTCAATAATAATGTAGTATTGAATAGTTTTCATATCGAAAATCAAAAATATCATTAAACTCTATGGAAAAATTTGGCAATTCTTTGGTAAAAAAATATCCAGGTAAAACACTAAACATCAAGAATAACTTGGAAGAATTTCAAAAGGAGAAATTAATAAAGATGTTACAAAGGCATTCCTCTGCATTTGCATGGGAATATAATAACATGAAAGGAATCAATCCAAATACATGTACTTATCATATTTATCTTCAAGAGAATTTGAAACCTATAAGATAAACCCAGAGAAGGATGAATCCTAATGTAAGGGAGATTGTTAAAGAAGAGTTACATAAATTGCTAAATGTGAATTTTATTCATCCCATTTCAAATAACCAATGGGTTTCACCCTTGGTTATTGTTCCTAAGAAAAATGGAAAGTGGAGAATATGCATCGACTAATGATAATTAAACAAGGTAAATTTAAAATATGTCCCATTACTCTTTATTGATAAAGCATTGGATACACATAGAAAATAAATATTTCTCTTTCCTTGATTGTATCAATGGATACAATCATATTCGACTTGCACTTGAAGATCATGATAGGACAACTTTTACATGTCGATGGGGTACATATGCTTACAGGTTACTTCCTTTTGGTTTATGTAATGCAACTGCTACATTTTAAATCCAAGTATTAGGTATCTTTTCAAACTTAATCCATGATGTGTAGAAGTGTACATGGACGATTTTATTGTTTATGGAAATACTTTTAATGAAGCCATGGAAAAATTAGAAAAAATCCTTATTAAATGTAAAGAAACTAATCTTTCATTAATTCAAGATAAATTATTTATGATGTTCAACAAAGGAATTGTTTTTGGCCATCATATTTCATGTGTTGAAATCAAAGTGGATTCATCAAAAGTCTAAGTTATCTCCAAAATTTTAGTACCTTTATGGCAAAGAGATTTTAGAAGTTTTTATTGGATTCAAAGTTACCTATAGAAGGTTTAAAGAAACGTCAAAAATATTCTTCACCACTTATCAAATAACTAAATATGTAAATTTCATTGGAATTTTGATTGTAAAAAAACTTTTGAATTTTTTAAACAACAAATTTTTGAGGCGCCAATTTTAAGAGGGTCAAATTGATCCCTTCCATTTCATATTTCTATTGTTTCTTCAGATATAGCCTTTGGGATTGTGTTGAGACAAAAATACTTAACTCATGCTATATATTATACTAAAAAATTGACTCCTGCAATAAGTGTAGATTATACAGTCACAAAAAATATAAAAGTAGTTGTCATAGCCATTATAAATTTACTACATTACATCATTGGTTATGAGGATTTTATTCACATAGATCCTTTTTCTATTAGATATCCTATGAACAAATCAATTACAAACAATGGAACTACTAGATGGATTTTATTGTTGCAGGAATTCAATATTACCATTTTAGATAGGACAAGAAAAGAAAACAAACTTACTAATTTCCTTTCTAGGATGCAAAATGGTAATAATGACACTCACGTGGTAGATAATTTTCATGAAGAATATCCTTTTGTGGTATCTAATAAAACACCTTGGTTTGTATATATTTCTAACTATTTAGCTACAGGAAAATTTCCTCCTCAGCTATCACCAAAAGGAAGATAAACAATCATAAAAGCTGGTGCATCATATTCCTGGATAGAAGGAGAATTGTACTGAAAAAGACTTGATTTGATTATTAGAAGACATGTTTGATTAGATTAAGTACTTGATATACTCAAAACATGACATGATTAATTGTGTGGAAGACATTTTTTTGATAGACGAATTTCATATAAAGTACCTCCCTCCTCTTTTTAAGGATGCCAAGGAATATGTCAAAAGATGTGATAACTATCAAAGGATGGGGAGATATTTCCAATCAGATGAGATGCCTCTACAACCACAGGTACTTAGTAGATCCTTTTGAAAAATGGGCTCTAGATTTTCTTAGGCCTATTAATCCTTCATCCAAGCAAAATAGGTATATACTTGTTTTCACTGATTATGTTACCAAATGGGTAGAAGCTAAGCAGCCAAATTTTTCTACTGAAAATGTTGTTACTTTTTTTTTGAGGATATTTTCACTTGTTTTGGTGTTCCAAGAAAAAATGTAACAGATTAAGGTGCACAAATTATATCCAGTGCAAAATATCATGGAGCAATACAAGATTACACATCACAAGTCCACTCCATATCATAAATAAGTGAATGGACAAGTGGAATCCACCAACAAATTTCTTGAAGCCATATTGATGAAGACTGTGCATCAACATAGACGAGACTAGCTAGATAGAATTCCAAAAGAAATATGGGCATATTGAACCACATGGAGGAATACCACCAATCATACTCCTTATGAGCTTGTCTATGGAAAGCAAGTTTCAATTCCTGTTAAATTCCAAGTGGAGACCTACAAGGCAACAAAAAAAGTGGGGCTCGATCTTTGTGAAGCCCAAAATAAATGAGTGCCACAACTGAATGAATTGTGTGAGATCTGACTATATACCAGACAAAGAACAGACATAATCCAACAACAAAGAACAAGATGGCATGGAGAATTCATCGAAATAAAAAAGTTCAAGCCAAAAAATTAGGTCCTTCTCTTTGATTCCATGTTTGAATATTTTCAAAGGAAATTTCAAACACATTGCTACATCCCTATGAGATAGAAATTGTTTTCGACAATGGAGCAGTTAGAATTAAGACTATGTCGAAGAAGGATTACTTTTCTTAATAATGGGAATAATTAAGTTGTTATGTCATAAGCCTTAACAAGAGAAGAATTTATTCAAATCTGAAATAAAATCTCTTATTTGATTATTCGTAGGAAAGGAAGATCCTTCTCATTACCACCAAATCTATTGTAATTTTTTTCTAATAATAAATAATATAAATTTTGTAAAAAAAATTATAATAATTAAGTGCATAGTTAATTGGAAAAATGCAACATTTGCTAGCAATACACTATGCCAGAAATCCCTAGTTGAAAACCAAATCCTTTGGAACACTAGATTTTTTCTTTTCCTTTCCTTTCTCCCATTTCTTTTTTCTCCTTCTTCCTTGGAAATAACTACTTAGTTTAAACATAATTTTTTGAATACTTTGTTTCCTTTTAAAGAGGAGCATCCAACATTTATCAACATCATCAGTGGTCATCAACATTATCATCCTTGGGAAGCATCAAAGTGTTCTAAAGAATTGAAGAATTTTTTTGAAGAGTGTCAACATTCTGTAGCCAGCTAAAAATGGTATAGTTGATTCATAAAAAATGATATTTTGGACCTGTAAGCAAGAAAATACTAAAGCACAAAGATGAGGCATGCAAAAAGGTAACTATGTCGATAGTCAATCAATTTTATTAAAGTATAAACTATAGATATTTGAGTTCATGGACTAGCTAGAAATTTAAAAAAGGATTCCATATACTTCAATAATATATCTCAATGATGACACTTATCATAACTCATAACTCACTCCCTATCATTTCTTTCAATCATATTTTTGAAATATCCTTATCCTATTCAAGGAGTTCAAATTATGTAGCCTATGTCCATATCAAAGGATCATACCAAAATGGTTCATGGGAAATTGTGTTTTAAAACTAAAGGTTCATACTATAATAGTACCACAGAAAGTCTTTCACTTCCATTTAACTTGAAATCCCTCATCGAACTTCATTCCTTTCACCATCGACTATCATCCATTTTCTTCCACTGATATATAGCTAAAAAGACGGTTTAGGAGCAAGAATTCTTCTAAAATAATGTGAGTCATCATCCACCATAAGACTCTGGGTGGAAAACTCTTGAGTGTCTACTCTAAAGTTAGAGAGCAGCTGCAGAGAGTGTGTTAGTTAAACTTCTTTGAGAATTTTGATGGCCATGAAGTAGAAGTGACTATATCATTTATGAGAGCAATCGATGGGGTTGAAGCGGAGATTGGGGACATAAAATTGAATTTAATTGAATAATTTATTGTTGAAGAAACAAAACTTCCTAGAAATGGTGAGAGTTGGTTCAAAAATAATATGTTAAAGGATGAAAAGTGGAAATTATTCCTACATAACCTAGTTATGGACATTTCAGCATTTAATAAGGGTATTCATGTTTCTGGACTAAAATCAAAATGGTCAAATCTATTGTTTGTATTGTGAAAATTTTGCACTTGTGAAGGAAGTTATGGAAACCTTATCATTTATCATACTAGATTTTTAATGCATTTTATTAGAAGAAAAGAGTTCAGTTTACCATATTATCTCATGTGGTGCTTGAATAAAATCACATTTAACATTGATCAAGACAAGAAAGATAGACATAGCTCTATATCATCATGGTTTACTCAGGATTCTTATTGAGGTATAATTAAAGGCAAATAATGGGAATTTTGAAGTATTTCCGGTGTGAAATCATTTTATTGAATGCTCAAATGAGGAAAAACTCAAGAAGACTAGAAGGAGTTAGAAAAGAGTTTCCTCAAACCCTAACCCTAAGCATGGAGATAAAGAGAGCGAGAATTTGGTCATTGATAATGTAGCAAAGACAAATATTCATAATGTTGAAGACATGGAGGAATATATCACACTCAAAGAATTGGAAAAGCGAGAAAAACCCCCCAGGTTTATACTAAAGTGAAAACAAGGAAGTAAAATAAGAAATAAGAACAAACCAGAGGATATTATAAGGGAGAAATCCAGTGAAATTAAACAAACAGAGCCTCTAAGTAAGAACCTAAGTCATCCTAAGAGGAAGAGTTTAAAAGAAAAATTAACAAGGAATAGTGGAGCCTGAACAATAAGAAGGAAGAGTAGAAGGTTGAAAAGAAGCATGGCTAGACAAATCAATCATGATCCAACCAAGATTACATAGATTGATGATATAGAGATAAGGGTACCACCAAAATCTCCTAGAAGAAAAATTCTAGAGGTGGATTTTGTTCAACAACAAGCATATGATTACATTAAGTCTTTGGAGGAAGAAGCATAGCAAGAAAAGGTAAATTTCCTCTTGACCCAAAATTGCATAATGAAATTCCAGTTTGTGATCGACCTGAATTAAAACAAAAATTCCTTCTCCTAAGGAACAATAAGTTGTTAAATCACTGAAGTGGGAGATGTTTGAACTTGAGTTGTTGAACAACCATATAAAGGATGAGAATAACTTCATGAAAGCACATAATGAAACTATTATTATTCATATGTGCTATTGGTTAAAGAAGAATTAGAGGCTCAAGAAAAACAACAAGGTGCTCCAAAAGAAGATAAAAATATTTCAAGCCAAATTATTAATGAGGAAGCCAAGGTGGGCATTGAATTTTAAAAGAAAGCGACTGAAGACAAAGTTAGATGTCATGTTCAAGCCTTAAAAGAATTTCTTTGAAGAATATCACTACAATTTTGGATTTTTGTCAACCACAAGATGCATGAGGGCATGAAAAACCCTAAGCATGGGGGAACGTTGAGCATCCAAAATTTCTTTCTTTTTTGTCTATTTTTTCACTTCTTCTAATCTAATTACACATCTTCCAAGAGTTAAATCATATAGGCCATGAAAACACATTGATAATGTAAATTACCATTATTATCTCTAATATATATGTTTTTCTTTATAAAATTGGTTTGACTAGACATAAGCTACCAAATTGTCCATATCTTCTAGCTACTTTAACATTTTGCAGCTGAATTGAAGGTTATTTAAGTTCTCATGTGTCAAAAATTATTTGGAGTATATGGGAGGCTACCAAATGTTTTCAGGATGGTGATCCACCTATTTACAACATGTGGAAGTTCACAGGTTCAACATATCACTTAAGTAAAACTCTAGTCAAAGCAGTTGGGGTGCACCTGAAACAATCAAGATATCAAGCGAGCAAGACCTATCATTAAGCGAGCGAGTTTCAAGAATTAATATTTAAATGATAGAAGATGATAATGTGTCTTCTTACAATTCTCTTCTCCGATAGTGACTTGTGAGAGAAATTTCTTATTTTAATCAAGAAATTGAAATGTCAAATTAGATTCTAGTTGTTAGGGAGTAGACTCTCAAAGTTTGTAATTTTGAAACTATATATAAACACTTCATCTAGAATAAAATCATGTTTCAGAGGTTGATATATTTTTAGACTTATTCTTGTGGACAAAACTATTTTTTATGTACTTCATATAATATAAATCTTTGTGATGACATTTCTTTGGTCCTTGGTGTTGATTCTACATTCGTGATATGAAGTTTCCACACATCTCAGGAGGTCCCCCTATAGAAGTGTGAGTTATATCCTTGGTGTTGATTCTACATTCGTGATATGAAGTTTCCATGGATTCATACATCTCAGGAAGTCCCCCTATAGAAGTGTGAGCTAAACAATAATGTTCTTTCAATTTCTTATGCTTTGTCCCACTTATAAAATTTGGATTCATGCTTTGTTTTGATTTAGGATCATATGTTCTATTTTTCATACTTTATATCATACTCTACTTTTTACTTATTTGTTTCCTTTTATCTTCCATATGTTAAGCATTTGAAAAAAATTGAAAATAACCAAAAAACATTATTTCACTGCTCTTTAATTCGCTTAGTCTCATATTTATAAATAGTTGATAGTTATGATTGGCTCTAATTTTGTATGCATACATCAGTAATTTAAACAGTCTTTATGCACTTTGGTTTTGGTTATTTACTTCTCCCTTTAGAATGAAGTTTAATTACTTTCCTAGAACATAGTTTGATTGGTTCCTATATATTATATTTACTTTACATGCTAATAGATTAGATTTTATTTTAAGTTCATTATATTAAATTTACTTCCAAGTCCAATAGATTAGTTTTTTTTTAATTTCAATAGATAAAATTTATTTCCAAAGCTCGATAGACCAAATTTAATTTCAAATACAATAGAATAGGTTTTACTTTTATGTTCAATAGAATAGAGTTTCAAATATTTCATAGTTTAGAATAAGAAAATCCTTGTTATGAATTTCTTTACTTTCCAAGTTCTCAATTTGATGTTTCATAAGATACAGTATTTTGGCAAAGAACATGTGTGTGTGCTCATTTATACCTTTTCACGAATAGATTTAATTTTATTCTTGCATTCATTTCCATGGGTTAATTTCCTTTTCGTCTGAGAGTTGTTTTCCTAGCATATATTGTGCAAATATGCTTCACAAGTGTACAAAGCTATATCGATAATTCAATAAAAGTGATTTAACTCATAATTAAATCACGCAATAACTACAATGATAACCTACTATGCCTTTGAAGCTACACATCTCATGAGAATGTTTTGACACCAACCAATCCATTATGACCTTCACCTTTTTTGGTTCAACTAAAATCCCTTCTCTAGAAATGATGTGCTTGAGGTAATGAATTTCTTACTAAAACAAAGATAATTACGATGGTTTTCCATACAACTTATTTTCCTTTAACCATGTTAATGCAACACTTAAGTGATTTTCATGATCCTTTTCATTCTTGGAATACACGGGAATATTTTCTAGAAAGACTTGCATAAAGTGGTCCAAATACTTACAAAGCACACCATTCATGAGGCTCATGAAAATTGATGGTTCCTTAGTCAAACCAAAAGGCACTATTATGCAATCATAAAGCCCAAACTAAGTTCAAAAGGTGGTTTTTGGAATGTTTCCTTCCTTAATCCTTAACTAGAGGTATTTGGATGACAAATTGATTTTCAGGAAAATTATTGATCCCTTCATTTCATCAAGGAGATCATTTATTCTAGGTATCAGGTACCTATTATTTATTGTGGCTCAATTCAAGTCCCTATAATATATAAACAATATTAAGTATCCATCTTTCTTCTTGAAAACAATCACTAGCACAACCCACTGTGAAATACTAGGTATAATAAGTCCCAAATATGACAAATCATTTAATTTCATCCACAACTCATAAAGTTCTAGATTTGCTATCCTATGGGGTTTCTTGGATATTAGCTATCCACCATCTTTTAGGTTGAGTTTGAAATCAATGTCCACTCATGGGGTAATATTGGCAACTCCTTCAGGAAAAATCCTCAAATTATAACAAGATTGGGCATTGATCTAGGGATGGCCCCTTTTTTCCACTTACGGCCTTCGCAATATATATGTTACAACCTTGATTGATGTAAGTTTTTACCTTCATAGTGGATATGACTCAAAGGACACTTCCCTATTAATACCACATATCTCAATTGATTTACCTTCATCATAATATACATGATCAAAAAGATCCTCCAAATTCTTGAGATGACACTAGAAAATACAACATTTCTTTACCATGGACCACCTTTCATCCTCTCCTTTTGTGTACTCGTAGCATCTTTGTGATCCCAGACAACCATATTGGACCATTACATTTTGTATCTTATCATTATTTTTTTATATAGCATAGAGTGCCACATGTTAACTCTATGACACAATTTATAATGGTATACTTACAAGGTCTATTGAATATGTAGCCATTCTAGTCATACCTTGACTTGGAGCTCAACATTAACAATCCAAATGAAATATAATTGAAACATGTACATTATGAGAAAATCCGTTTAAGATCACATGTCCTAACACCTTTCATTATAAAAAAATATTTACATTTATAAATAATCTAATCCGACACTTTTAAAGAGTTAAAACTTAAATTATTACATAATTTATGGCCTCATATTTTGAAGAGAATGAAAACTTATTCTTGGATGATTTTGAGTAAAGTTAAAACTCACATGATATTTCTAGGTAAATGTGCCATGAGTCAATTCTTAAGAGAACAGAAATACCCACCATAGATGTAAAAAAATATCCCCCATTCCATATTTGATTATGTTTCAAAAATTTCATTGTAACAAATGTTAATTCTCTAACCCCAACAACTTGTCCAGTCACTACTTAGTTGATTTTCTTACTGTAAAATTATTATATGCACATCTACTAAATAAAAGACACAACTTGGATTTTGAAAAATATTACAGTGGAAATAAAAGAAATATACCAATCTCAATCACATGGACACAAACATGTCTACCCTTTAAATTAGTTCTTCATTCAAATAACTTCAAAAATTACAAAGCCTCCCTTCCTAGAATAATGGCCCTCTAAGGAAAATACATACAATAATAAACCTAGAGCTAATATAGCAGATCAACCCTAGATATGTCCTTTGTTCTTTCTTGGTCAATCTGAATCTCCCTTATTTCCCCTTGCGTCTTCCATGAACCATGTACACTTGAATAGAAGTCATTTTCCCACCCAATCACTGAGATCTAACTCTCATTGTGTTTTGTGCTCAAAATGTGTGTCTTACTCCTTAGCCTATTTATAGGTTTGAGTTATTGACTGAATCCACAACCCTAATCTTCAAAATTATTGACAATCGAGATTAGATCTCAACATCACTTGAGATCAAGGGTTGAAATTCATCTAATTAGCTAACGTAAATAAGCTTTATGTTTCATTATATTAACTCATTTTATCTTATAAATGTTAGTTACTTTAATAATTTAAGTAATTACTAGGGTTAATGGTTAATTAGGTGACTTTTGCATTCCTAAACACTTAAGCCTATGTTAAAGTACATAACCTAGCTGCACACATCAATGCCCACATATTTACAATTTATACATAATCTAATTCAACAGTTTTAAAGATTCAAAACCTAAATTATTACGTATTTATGATCTCGTGTTTTGTTTAACAGTGGAATCCTAGCCTTGAATGGTCTTGAATAAAGTTAGCACTCACATGATAATTCATAAGAGAAGACTAGTACCCACCATATGTGTAAAAATGTATTCCTCATTTTGTAGTTGACTTTGTTTGTTTGCATGTCACTATGACATTATATGTTGTTCTGGAGAGACGTAAATTCTTGAGACTTGATTTCCAAGGAGAATAGGCTCAACCACTTGGGAATTGACTAATTTATTTTAATGGGGGTTGAACAATAGCTAGGAGTAATTGATGATATTTTCTTACGAGTTGCAAAAAGTATCCTTCGTCCATACTCTATGATTCAAGTGTGCATATAATGTGAAAGAGTAAAAACCACCGATATTTGGATTCCTCTTCATCCTATATTCAATATCTCATAGTAAGTAGATATTTAAAGCTTGTGATTAACCCTAACAAATATAAATATTCCATTAGACATGACATTTGAAATAATATATCCAAAGAGTATGGGATTTATTTCCATGTTTTCAATCTTTCTTTATTGTTTATATAAATAGAGACTAGAATGAATACATAATTAGATTATTTTTTTCTATGCAGTCTTAATCCTCACACATATCATATTGTTGTATAATTGAATTAATATCCATGCCTTTGGTTTCAAATAATACTTGAGTATTTACCACATTTGATGATGAGAATACACTCTCTCCTTTTTTTAATATGTCTTTAACTTTTAGGAAGTGGAGTAAATCCTCAATAACATAATCTTACAAAAATTCATTGAGTTTTAGGAAGTGGAGAAAACCCTCAATAATAGTAAATCCTACAAAAATATGTTGATTTTGAGAAAGTGGACGAATTAAACTTTCTATTTTTGATCGAAATTTTAAGATATTATTTTTATTAATTGAATGTAATTTCTAAGATTAAAGAGAAACCAAGTTTAGATAACATCGTATAAGTTAATTTATTAATGTCCAACCAATGACAATGAAGATAGATTAATAGGATTAAAAGAGTGTCATCCATATAGTACCAATAAAAACATCTAGAGTATTTCCAAGATGGTAATATGAGCCAAAATATTATTCTTTCAATCTAAATCATACCCGTTATATAGATATTTTGATATAATTATTATTGGTTTCATCATTTAATTATCGAATACGAGATCATAAGACTTAGAGATGCAAGCACAAGAAATGCAAGATTAGAGCATAAGTTAATCTAGGTGAGAATACAATGCAAACTTTGAAAGCTTGAAAGGAAATATGCATGAGTTTTAGGCCTATATGATCTAGCCTCTACCTGTGATCCCCTAGTTTGGCTCTAGAATTACTATCTTTCACTTCTCATGATAGGTGTTCAAGTGTTCAATGTAGGTTGGATCAACTAGTAAAGAGGTTCTAGTCCCAAAACTTGTTAAAACCAAATTTTGAAAGGCAAAACAAGGCATGTAAAGTAAATTCTTGAAAGGAAATTTTGTTCAAAAACTATACTAAACAATGAAGTACATATTGCTAGTGACTAATCACTAAATGCTTGTGAAAGAAAACTAGCCTGAGTCTAAACATTTTTTTTAATCCATGACTTCTTTACATATATGAAACCAAATGAGATTCAAACCAATTCGTGATATAAAAATACTTGCAAACAAGTCATTGCATAGCCATAACATACCAAGTATCATTATCCATTCATATTATATTCAAGATATATCACAAGATTCAAAATAATATCTTCAATGAGTAGCTCACACCTTGTATTATCATACCAAGGTATCAAAGCTTTGTTCAGAAGAAAAATACTTTCACAAACGAGATCTAAGGCTTGTTCACACATATGTATTATCAAAGGTCAAATGAAGGTCTTTTTATAAGCTTTAATATGTTGTCAATGATAGAAATATTATCCTTGTGTGGTCTTGCTCTATATCAAACCCAAAATGAATTATTTCAATTTTTAAGTAAACACAAATTCAAAATTGAAATCACTAATAATAATAGGGTTATGATGAAGAGTTTGAATGGAATTAGACCCCAAACCACAATGCAAATCTTAGGTTTATTTTGTGTGAATACAAATATACCTATGTATAACAAATGGAAACAATGAGGGACAAAACATTATTAGACATATAAATGATGTATCTTATCACACATATAAACAATAGAAAATATGAAACTATACAACCATACAAATGAACGAGAGAGGAAATCAAATTAAAATACACAATACAATATACTAACCATTGAACAAATGAAATATAGAAACACTTACCCACACTAAGGGGCCCTTCTCAAGTGGCCAATGCTTCCAAGAAAAAATATATCAAACGAAGAAGATGTACCACAATTCGACAACCAACAATTCTTTATTCACATCAAAAACTCTGTTACAAATCAACTCTCTAAATCTCTCAAAAACTAATCATTGATCTCCTCCATTAGAATAATGAAAAAATCCTTTCCTCTACCCTTTGAGACTTTATTTATACATAAAATCCATTAAGGAAGGATAAGATCCAATCCCCTAAACTCAGAAAAGGAATTTACAACCTTAGAGGAAAATCTCAGAAATCTGATTTTTGTGTAATTTTATACAAATTGGTGTTAAAGAACCAACCATATCTTCTCGACCATGATATATTTTGGGTATATTTTTCTTTGGAACCTAATTTATTATATTTTCAACAAAAACCTCTTTTGGAATTCCATGATTCAATTCCATAGCCTCATAAATCATGCATGAAGTTGGATGTTTACATAGTTTTGCTAATCTTGTTCTTTCAAACATTTTGTACTATATGCTTCGAAGAACTAGTTGTAACTTTTAAACCATATGGAAAATTTGGAAACAGTTTGAGATATAATTAAATTTCTATGTTTTGCAAAAACCCATTTTCCATATTCTTTAGATTCACCACCATATGCACGTAAATTGAGTAATAATATGATAGTTTCAAAACCCTTATCTATTTTTTGCTCTAGCTTAAATAATGTGCTAGGATCCCACACGTGTGAGTTGGGTATATTCCAAGTCTTGTACCAGCATATTAAGCCCATGTGACATCTAATATGTCATGCTTTGAGAAAGAAAAACATATTTTATAATTTTCATTTTTTTTCCTCCATTCATGCAAGTGCAAAATTAAGTACCGAACTGCTGAACTGATACAAATATAAAAATATTCATAGTGGAACATGCTCCTTGGGCACATAACCACATTAGGAAACCATAATTGAAAAAACCATAATAAAAACTCATTTAGTCATTAAAAATAAATGAAATCATTAATAATTTACCGCAAGGTAAAATGAATGCATTTAGTGAAAATTCATAATATAATAGCTACAAAATATGTTTTAAGGGTATGGATATAGCTTATAAATGGAAGTTTTGGATATAAAAATCTATAACATATCTGGGCCCCAACATCCCCCCATGCCTAATACTTTGCATGCCCTCATGCAAATAAAATATGGACTAGGAAGGGATGGTAGATGATATATGGTGGTGATGACGATAATGGAAAAATAAATATGGACATGGAAACTTGTATGACCATTACTTATTTTGTGGATCATTTCTCACATAAGAAATAATGAATTCATCTTCTTATTAAGAGCATTAAGATGATGATTTTGTGAATTTTATAAGATATACAAGGAGAAGACAATATAGATATTCATGTACCACAATGATTATTATGGTCTTACTATATGCATTAATGGATTTTGAAATGGCGGTTTAATGGTAGTTTAATAAAGATGAAGATTTATGCAATTGGAAGTGGTTAATAATCAATATTCCTTAAATTTCAATGAGTTAAACAGTCTTAAACATGTTTTACCTCAAGTATACCTTTTGAAGTTTGATTTGTATTGTATATTGCAATGGAAGTTTTGTGGCATTGAAGATGATGTAGAGTAAGGTTGAGAGTCTGGAATGATGAATTTAGATCTAATCTACTAAATAGAATGAACTGAATATGCTGAAAAGGTCCCAAGAACCACTCCCCATGCTTGAGGTTTTCATGTCTTCATGCAACAATGGAGGTATTGAAGAGTTAGGAGGGGTTGGTGGATGACTCTAGTACAAGGACCTGGAAAACAAAATGGAGTAATGAGATAAACTGAAACAAATAAGTCATCTCAATTTATTGAAATGATTCCTAAACTAACACAAAGCAATAAAATAAATTTTAGATCACTCATTATATATCATTTCATCAATATTTAACAGTTTATATGCTCAAGAAAAATAAACCTTTTATAAATTTAAGGGACACTCCTTTTTTGTATAAAAAGGTGGATTTTTATGATCACAAAAAATCATGAACCAATGAAAACTTAGTTATTACTAAGAAAAACAAAAAGTATTATAGTTATCCAAGTGTTACAAATAAGCTTTGGTATTGAGTTTTATTAATTCTCTGTGACCATAGGTCCCACTCCAAGGTAGTTAAATCTTAGATATAGTATGAAAAACCAATCAGACGATGCAAGGATACCTCAATACCATTCTTTAGTAGAAATTTATGGAGTTTTTTTTTTCTCTTGACTTCATCCACACATGCTTCCATTTGATTGTAACACTATAGAGTAACCATCATCTGTGTAGACAAAAAGCCTTGGTTTGGTTGACACTTATTTAAGCATAATTCCCCATTGCACGCGAGCATCCATAGTCCCAATGTGTTTTCCTAGTGATATGACAAGTCAATACCCACGACAAGGAAGCATCCATAGTCTCGACAGGTTAACCTCTTAAACCTATTTTACATTGAAGGATCTAGTCTCATGTGTCCTACCCTTTTAGTTTTATATTATGGATATATCTTTTGCAATTGGTAGATGGGGGAGTAGCTTCCAAAAACCCCTTAAGGGCATAGGATGACACCATTCAAAGTGATTTATATTACTTGCATAATTTCTTGGACACATAAGGTATTTATAGGTACTTAAAGGGCATAGCATGAATGATCCATTTTTAGTGTGAGATGGATGAGGCTACCAAAGATTAACCAAAAGACACCTAAAGTCCTACTAATCATAGTTTTCATGTATGCTTTCATGTTTGAAGTAGTGTTCCACCATGAGTAAAGGCTTTAATAACTCTTTTGCAAGTCTTAATAAAGATGCTTGGATATATGCTTTGGTGTTATGTTTATAGTATTCAAGTTGATTTTTTCATTAGTATCATTGTATAGAACTCTTAACATTGTTATAATCCCCTCCGTATGTTTTTGTAACTATACTGTGAGCAATTTTTTTGTATTGATAATCATAAATCTATATGAATAAGAGAAATGAAATTCCAAAAAAGAAATGGAAGGTATGAATAGTTTGGAATTATGATTCAATTCAAATTTTATGAAAAGGATTGCTTATTTAAACATATTTATGAAATAACAGTCTTAAAAAATATAAGGAATGATAAGCATGAATGCATAATTTTTAACAAATTAAGGTAAAAGGATAGATGTCATAAAATTCTCCCCTAAGTGTTCCATTATGTTGACGAGGATGTCTTTTTTGCCTTTTGAGTATTAGTATCATTCAAGTATTTAAGCATCCCAAACAAACAAGATCCTTGAATCTGACTTTATCTTGAAAAATAGAAAATTGGTACCAAAATTTTGGGTATTGATTAGCTCAAATGAGGTATCAGACAATTGGTATGCAATATCAGATGACGTTGCAATGTAAACATTTCCAGCTTGAGATAAGATTCCAAACATAATGGTCATATCTTACTTTATTGAAAAGAAAAATTAGAAACAAATCTAACTAAAAAAAATTAATAAGTGGGAAAGCAAAGTAATAGTTGAACTATGCTACTATTTGAAATAATATTGAGTAGCAATATTCATTAAAACAATATGTAGTTGAAAGAGACCTCAACAGAAATATGCAATAGGAACACAAGCCTCCCATTCTCAACTAGTTTCTTTTTTTAACTGTTAGCATTCCCACTTATACAAAAAAATTAGAAATATGTTGCGCTATATTTTAGAACTAAGCTAACAATTATATGCAACAATTATTCATTTATTTATTTAATATGATATTCTACCTGAGAAAAAGAAATTCCTCACCTCAAGTGTAGGAGTATTTCCAATGTAACCAAGTGCGTAATAGGCATGAAAATGCATTCATACTCAAGTTTAAAATATAATATCCAATGCATACCTGAGTATGAAGAACTAGTTGTTTTAATGATGATATCAAGAAGTGAGGAAGAATGAAGGATTGGTATGCCCTTATAGTTCCTTGAAACCAACTTTCAACAAAATCAAAATGCTCTTAGTTTACCTCTTTTTTGGCTCATTTAGCATATCCTCCTATACGGTGCCATGCAGATCTTCTATTATTAGATGATTATCCTCTTGTGTGCTTAGAGGATATGTAGATAGTCATGTCAAAAAATCTTAAATCTCAGATTCTAGTGCTTGCTCTTCATCAGATGTAGTCCATGATTCCTCAGTTTCCTCAACATGTTTGCAAGAGTAAATATATTTGTCTAGATGTGATTCATGGATTTGTTGTTCTTCTATTGCTTCAGGGAAGGTAGATAATTTCTTGGCTACTGTCAAGATTTGTTCTTCCTGAGATGTAGAGATCCCAGCTACTGCTAGGATTTGAGATAGTTCTTTCAATCTCTTCATCATCCTTGAATATTTCTTTTTTGGTTGCTAATCCTTGTCCTTCACATGGATTAGTGTATGAAGTTCTTAAAGTACCAAAAACGTTAAAAATCCTAAAGAAGTAGAAAGGAAGCACACTGAAAACAAATAAAAGCAAACAAATAAAGTACTTGAAACACCACCATGCTACTAAGATCCTGTTTTCACCAAGTTATCTGCTCACACAAGTTAGGCTTCTCTTATTTTCATGAATTAATCTAAAGAAAAACACACTTGCAAGGAAAAAGAAGGAAACAATAAGGCTTTGGAGAAACCCCAACAAAGTGGATGCACAAGTTCCTACCTCTCTTCTTAACATTTTATCTCCACCCCCAAGTTGTCCCTGTAACTAAAATCATGTAGAAATTTTTGAAAACAACTATGCTCTAATCCCTTTAGCACCTCACCGAAAACGACACCAAAAATGTTGGTGGAATTATATGTATTCTTGAGGCTTTATTTATACATAAAATTGATTCAGGAAGGATAAGATCAAATCCCTGAAACCTAGAAAACAAATTTACAACTTTATAGGAAAATCTTAGAAATCTGATTTCTGTGTAATTTTATAAAAATTGGTGTTAAAGAACCAGCGATATCTTCTCGACTATGACGTATTTTAGGGATACATTTCTATGGATCCTAATTTTTTAT